>KZ308149.1:1388629-1607180 GCA_000376725.2 Ladona fulva | reverse complement strand
AATCATTGTTTTTTGCATTAAATCCTATTTTAACTCATTAAGTTTGCTTTTCAAATTTTTCTTGATAAATGAATACGAAATTTTGCTGAAACAATGCATGAAATTGACACTACAACAAATGCATAAAACGGTGTTTCAGGCCTGTATTTTTCCCACAATTAACTATTTGTAGGCCCATTCATATCCATTAGATCTATTAGGAATTTACAGAGTAGGTTTTTCATCAGTTTCGTGATTTGTTTTGAAAATATGCTTCACTTATAATCTTGCTTTTTAAGCCTCGTTCCCCTCCCTAAATATTTCTGTCGGTAACGATGTAGGGGATGAAAATCCAGCAAACCTACGGAATGGTGCGGCATAAAAGAAAATTTTAACTTTTCCGCAGGGACTTTAATTCGCATCGTAAGCGTACTTACATCTTCAGGCACTTCCGATACCGATATAACTAAGGAATGATCATTTTAGGAAAAAACAAGGTTGAATTCGGTATACACAGAAAAATAATCCTTTGATAAGACGTGTTAACTTGTTAGTCTGTAAAAAAACGTCCGTATATATTAGTCAGTGTCATGGTGATGGTTTCACGACGCGATATGGGGCGGTAGAAAAGGCATATGTGCGGGTAGTGGAAGAGTTAATAGTCTAATCTGTTGTGGCAAAATCAAACACAAATGAAATAGAATGCCGGTCGGGCTGTTTACTGCTACCTTGAAGTGACAATGGTCATCAAAGAATTCGATGTGAAACTACGGTAAATGTTAGTGAAATACTGGTCTTTTACCCTGGAGTAATAATTGGTGTATAAATGGTTAAGGTTTTGTTTGTAAGTCTCATTCATCACGTGGAGTGAAAAAATAGACTAAATGGAAAAAGACGTCCACTCTTAGTTTATTTATCGCTTAAACACCTTTTTAAAAAGTAAAATTCCATTTTTAGAAATGCAGGCAATAATAATAATAATAAAAACGACCTGAAAGTTAAGAGTGAAACCTACTGGTGGAAAATGTTTACTTTTCTCTCTGTGAAGGTATACTCGCGAGAATAATTTCGAATTATTGAAAGGGCAAATTAAATCAAATCGAAAGGCCTAACAAAACATTCCCAAACAAAAAGCTAAGAGGGAAGGGAAAAGGTAGTTGAAAACATTTCTTACAAGTTTTTCGTGAGTCCCGTCGTCTGTTTCCTCCGAGCCGCCGATGGCTTCGAGAGACAGCTATTGCTAACGAGTATGCGGCGAGGAAAGGGCGTGAGCGAGGGCCACTCCTCTGATCAACGGGTGGCCAAAGGGCACATCAACTCTTCTCCCAAAGTGCCCCCTTCTCCCACCGCAAATTTCCTGTTTCACCTTTCGCTCTGTCATTTCCTCCGACCCTTCCAATCGAAGGTCCCGCCCCCACTTTTAAAATTCTTTCTTCCGCACATCCTTCATCCGCGGAAAAATTCACCATCAATGCCCACTTCCTCATCCGCCCCTCATTCCTGACAAGTTTTTCCCAGAAAATTCTTCTTCATTCTTCATCTACGTTTATACCCTGCTTGCCACCTTTCGGAGGGCGAAAGGCGATATTTAGAATTCTGAGAACTGCTAAATTCACTTCGAGAACCACTTAATTTTTGTAGCTTTTCTAAAAATGTTTTCAGAGCTGAATGAGAATCAGGTATAATTAGGAATTTGAGGTGATAAAATAAGAAAATTCTTTACGAGTGTTTTGTCTATATTTTGAGTATTTACTTCTACGTATGTATAACATTCCAAGCGCCTTCCAAAATGTGGCAGATCCGTATAGTCCATATCCCTAGTGGTTAATGTCGCGAATCATTAACGGTAAAGAAATGTTCTTGAAACAACTTGTCTTCGCATCTACTAACCTCTCTTGAGGCAGCAGTTCGCGTTATTTAGAAGCGTATATACATTATATCTACTGTCTTCCGAGAACTTTTAACTCTTTTAAATCTATTGAGCAAACCTATCCAAAGGTCTTCCCTAAGGTTATCCAACGACAACGATGTGAAGTATCTTCATTACTCTTACCGAGGCAATGCCTCATATAACGCATTGCCTTTAGCTGCAAATTTTTAGTTTACTAAGACAACGCTTATCTAAAGGGTCATATTCGATGTACATGAATAATTCGATTCGATTCTTCGATCGACCCTTACTTAGATACTTTCAGAGTCGAAATGGTCGAATTTGCAAATAATTGTACTTACAAAACCTCAAAAAAAATGTATGCCAGAACGCAGAATCTTGAATGAGAGACAGAAAAACAATCGTAATCGCAATTTTCTTCAATCAATAAGATGGGACGTCTATAATAATATCATCCTTGGATATCCAGCATTTCTGTTACTCAACATAGAAGTTTTTAAACAATCAATTTGACTACATCTCTGCAATAAACATGCGTTGTGCCTTCTGTATCTGAATTAATCGAACTATTACTTGCTGTCATATTTCATGAACAGTTATTTACAGTAGGTATCAGATACCCCGTGAGGCTACCCTGTATTTGCGTGAAACTTCAATTCCTTTAAAAGGCAGAGTAGCAACTACGATTTTATTACTCTTGGACTTCTTATAAAGAAATAATGGCAACCACATATGACAGAAAAAATAGTACAATGGAGCAAATCAGTCATCAAACGTAGTAATCTTGGAAAATGTTTTAAAGTGTTGTTTAAAGGGTTAGAAGAAACAAAGAAGTCCCAGTCTCGTCCTTCAGTAAAGACAGATTATTTGGTGTAAACAGATATTAGAATAATATCGATAGAAACAAATATAGGATGAATTCATCATCAAATTTCCATTCCTCCAAATTATCCGATTATGGATTACTAGGAACACTACGACTAGGATTAATAGGCCTAATTCTGTTACAACAGTATACTTAATTGAGGACTAGTCCTTGATCGCAGACCGCTCTATGTGGAAGCATTTTCAGTAATCAAGCACATTTTATCCTTTCCATTGGATGATTCTTCGATTAATTTAGATATAATCGTTTTGGATTTGGAATTAATAATCAAGAGTATCTGTAAGCTACCTGAACATCTTACTTACTGCTCTCACATAGTGTTGGAAACCTTTAATATACTCAGGTTCTCAAATTTCAATTTGCAAATCTTCAAATTTCTCCACCATCAGCGAAAGCAATTTTGCAGTAGTGATGTCATAGAAGAGCTACGTCATGCGATGTCAAATCACATGCAGTATACACAATTGACTTTAGAAGTTTTCAGTTCAGTATACAATGGAGACGTTATATTTTTAAAATGAAGATTGCCATGGATAGAGTGTTAAAACGTATGGGATCCCTCCCCTACTCACCGGTACGGTCTTAATAAACCGAGGATACCTCTGCTTTTTTATGGTTTCTTTTGCTTATCTTGTCTCCTCTTCTTCGTTATCCTCTCCTTCATTTCCCTCCTTCACAATCCATTTACTCTTTTTAAGGACATTTTTATTTGACAGCGAAAAACTCTCTCCTCTTCGAGATAAATAAAAATAAAAAAATCCTCTACGGGGTGGTCCTTTTTGACAGTCCTCTTTATCAGTCACTCTCTTCTGGTCAAATCCTCGGTGAGGTTAACACGTTTGCTTTGCATATCACTTAAAATTCCGCTCTCGAAAGCGAATCTATCTTTAAGGTCACCGAGATGAAAGGGTACCTCTTTGTAATAAATGGTTCATTTCGAGAGCCGAACCGCGGTTTTTGCCTTAGTTTTTTCCCATTCCTTTCGCTCGAACGCCCTAACCGATCGCCAACCTCTAAAAGTGCGTAATCTTCCCTTCTCGGAGCACCTTTCATTCTTTTTTCCAGAGTTGGCCCCCCATTAGGATAATTATTTTCGGTTTGCACGTGTTAATCTTTTGTTTCCCCATATATAAAGTTAGATTGATGGAGTCGCTTATGAGGCCGGTGCAAACGTGTAGCCGGTCGTGGCGAATGAAAACGTTCGCGTGGTGCGAAGGGACTGATGAATTTTTCCTGTTCGTTTGATGGAAGAGCGGCGTCGTGTGAAAAATGAACGGTCATTAGTTAATGCTGCTTTTATGAGAACTCAATATGGAGGTGGGGAACAAAGATAAGTAATGAAACGTAAACAAATGTTCTTTGGGAGCGAGATGAATCGATAATAGTGTTTTAACTCATCCGGCGCAAGTACCGAATATGCTACGGCTCAAGGTATATTATGTCCACACCTGATGTCGGTGTGAACAGCATTTCGTAATGCTTCTGTTTGTGGGATCCAAGAATGCAACTTCTTACTTAATTTTACTCCTAACTTACACATACATTTATATTTTTATGTTTAAAAAAATATAATTAACGTAAATTGTCACAGGCAAACGCCACTTTGTAAGTAGAAAAATCATAAATGTATCTCTAATAAATGTTATGTAATTGGAGATTAATAATCGCTGAATTAATTAGTTTGCGTTAAAGAGACGGAGGGGCGCATTATAGATGAGAATCCACATGCCGTTCGCCAGCCGCTTTTAACCACATCCGATAAGTAGAAGGCTTCAGCTTTCTTACCCGAAAACACCTAGTTTTGATTAATAATGTTATGTATACTTTATTATACCGTTACAAATCCAATGAAAGAATAAACTAACCCTTGATAAAATAATCCTATAAACGAGAGCGCATTATAAAGGAAAATCATCAAACTAGTAATAAATTAATAATGTAAGTAAGGGAATATGTCTTTCCAAATGCTTCTAAATTCCTCAATTCTTGGCCGAATGTATTTGCAGTTACTTAATTTCATTTGATGTCTGATTGCAGTTTAAAATAATCTTTATTTAAAACATATTTTATTCGTACTGATATTGAATTCATAACTGCATACAAAGGATCAATTTACATGGAGACGGAACGCGGGCGAGTAACGGACGATGAAAATCTTCATGAAGGGAGAAAAAGCTTCATTTACATTCCGAATCATCAGTACGTTTGAATATTTATATATTCTCCATAACAAAATACATATTTTTATCGAGGAAATAGTAAAGAAAATTATCCGAATGATATAATTTATCTGAAAAAGTTGGTATGGCTTTCCCAATGACTCGAATGGGATGGTTTCTTCATATTCGAATTCTCATGTATCCTTACACCATTCCCAAACCGCTGCCACCCACGGTCGCTGACAGCCTCTCCTTGCCGCAGCCTCTTTTTCATCGCCTATTCTGCGTCGAAAGAATGGGTACTTTTTAACGCACGGATTCCGGACTCCATTTGTTATGCATACATTTCCTGCCCGCTGTCTCTCTCAACACTCTTGCCCCATCCGTATGCATCGCGGATCTTTACTTTCGTCATGATTTTTGCTAAAAATAAAGATTTAAGCGTATCCCTACGGAGTGAATTAACTGGGTAAGGCCTAGAGACTAGAAATATAAGAAAAAATTGAGACGTTGATATAATAGAAGGAAGCACTGAGAACATTGGGAACGTAAATTTTCTCATCTTAACTTATTACTTAAGCTTTCTCTCTTTAATTAAAATATCAGATTAATTTTGAGTTTACATTATTATGTATAGTGAAAGCTGAATGTATTATCCGTACTCCAAATTGGGCATTACCGATTGATTGAACTTTGCCAATCTAATAATTCTATTGACTTTTTCTTGCTTCATGATTGTTAATACCCCTCAACCCTTCCACGTAAAAGCTTTCCTGATAACAAAGTGATTCTCCAAGATAGAGAATTAAGCCTAGAACGGTAATTGCATTAGGAAAATGCAGGAAAGTAATACTCATTCTTACCGCTCCGCGTACGATTACCATGAATGCATGTGTGAATTGTGGAGTGAATCTCCTGTGTTATTAAATGTGATAACTGAAAATAATTTAATCTGCTTTCGATTGATATGGTCTGTCATTTTCGGTAGGATTAGGTTTATTTCATATACAAAGCTAGCGAAACTTTTTCTCTGGAATCCAACTATCGTCAAAATATTTTGGTTGGATTTCTTCCAGTTCTGAACTGCTTTTTTTGGGCCATATAATATATCAATGATAATGCACTATGATATGAATATATGGAGGGCAAAAAACTGAGAAATAGATACAGAAAGAGTTCTACCAGCACAGTGCAGAAAAGAAATTCGGAAGAATGAACTTAAATGGACAGGAAATTGGGAAGATGAATAGCAAGGGCAGTAAGAAATGGGAGAAATAATTCTGTGGAAGGAGCCTTACACGAAAAGGGGATAAGAAAATATGGAGCGAAAGAACGAAAACGGATAGCCTGCGAAATAAATGAATTGGCGGTGGAGGGAGACGAGGAAGGAAAGCGAACAAGCGTTAAATATTTTCTGAAATTATTCTCGCACAAAGGAAATGCTAATGCGAGAGCGTTCCCACATAAACACCATTAAAATGAAAGGAGGGAGAGGATGACGGATGGAGGAATAGAAGGCCGAAGCTTGAAATGAAAAAAGGGAGAAATGCAGAAAAATGGGGCGAACAGGAGAGAGGGAAAGAATGCTCGGATTCTTCTCTTACCCCCGCTTCGCGGAAATTCATCTAAAGGAGGGAAGGAAATAATGGGAGTGGAGCTAAAGAATAAATGATTTTTAGGAATTAGAAGAATAAAGGGGGAGGTCGGGTGCGTGTGGTGAGATGGTTTCGCTAAAAGGCTTACTCCTCCTTTTGTTTGCGCCGGTGACAGGAAAGATTAAGGAAATTCTCACGCATTTAATGCTTTTCCCTCTAAAATATGTTTTAAATTATAAGTTCCGGAGATAAACGAGCGAAACTGAATAACAGATGACAAAGGAAACCAGCTCTGTTCTGACTCTCCTTATTTCGAGATTGGCTGGTTAGGAAGCGGTTGTTTATTCAAGACATAATTACGGTCAAACCACAAGGGTAATTCATTGTTTCAAGAAGCATCTCTATATAAAGGTGCTAATACAATCATTCATAGATAATTCGAAACTACGATTTAATGATTCAGAATAACATAATTATGCGCTATTGATTCACTTACTGGTTGAGCTGTGGAAACTGTTTCTGTTATGACTTCATTTCCCAACTTACATATGTTACAAAACATCAGTAAACATTGATGATGCATATTCCGTACGCTGACGTAGTAAATAGTCAGCATACGAAAAAGTAAATTGTTTACAGTTCGAATTACTTTCGAGCAACATTATCATCGTAATGCGCGTAACTTAAATTGTATGATTTGTATAAAATCTATTTCTCGGATTTAAATTTGAATATCTACTAAAAAAACGAATTGCAACATAAATAACTTCGATTAAATCCACTGCACAAATTTCCCCTTCTCGTCCTTAGCTATCCGTTATTCTTTACTCTAAATATTTGCCGATATTTAATTTCTATCATAATCTTCCCTAGATAAGTTGTGTGTATCACTTAGGAAACAACAAATAATGTTGTTGTAATGATAGCAAACGTTGGCTAAGGTTCTGTTGCTGCCCCTAAGATGCCGCCTTCCGGGCGCGATGCACCCCTTGCACCCATAGGACGGCGCGGCTCTGCCTGACGGTATCGATTCATTGATATTAATGGATCTCTTGTCTCTTGAATCAAAAACCCTATTTCCTCTTTAGTGACTGCTAGTTTTATGAAAATAGAAGGGAAAATATTCCATAAAGTTCTTTTTAAGACAGAATTAAAAAAAAATAAATGTAATAAAATATGGAGTTATTCTATTCAAGGTGCGTTCTAGGTCTAAGATCTCCTATTATATTTCTGAAGAAGTACTTGCGAGAGAAAGTTGAAACTTCTGTTACTTCTCGATATAATCTCCGTGAAGACATACATCTTTTACAACGTCACCACCATGTTTTCTTGGATGCTGAGAACAATTCCTTATGGGTGTTTTGCTCAAAAATAGCTGGCGTTCGAGGTGGGTTCAAGTTCTAAGGTCTCCAATTTTTATTAGCATTGAGAAAAAGTTGTAAGATGCAGTTGCTTTTAAAACTTCCGCCTGAAGTTGTAAGCTAGAAATATATTTCTGAATTCGTAATATAGATGGCGTTACCACACAAAAAAAAATTTGGAGATCTTAGAACTTGAACGCACTTCGATTTCCCAGCGTTTTTCCTGTGGGTAAAACACTCCCTTACAAAAGTATTCTCAGCAGCCATGGAATCATGACGACGTAGAGACTAATGCCTGTCTTCACGGAGACTACGTAGAGAAGTAACTGAAGTTTTAACTATATACACGTAGGGCAAGTACATACTTTTTGAGAAAATATTTAGAGACCCTAAAAAGTAAGGAACAAACAAATGTAAGAAAGACTGAGAGGCCACTAGAAGGTAACAGTCGGCAGACTAAAATCACACTAGCAGGAGACCCTAAAACTAAATTCCATACCGTATGTCAGGGTAATGGGTTCCGCGTTTTCTTCACGGAAATGACAATTCTTGTTGGATAAGTTCCTATGTAAAGTATTATTCCCAGTACGATCTCAATCATACACATACTTAGGCGTTACTCAAGGGTAAATGGAGAACTTATACATTACTCATTCACTTACAGTTTGCAAAAGACTTCTTTTGCATTATGTCCTCGTTGAAATTATTGGGTTGGATTGTTCCAATCAATCAGCATGAAGAAAGATCGTGTAATAGTACGTTTATGTTGTAAACAACTCTGTTCTATGCTGAATTAAAGTTAATTCTCGAATAAAAGAATGGTTAAGGTTTTGTATTTTACATTTTAATGCTTGAAACGCAAGTGGTTAGAGAATTAAATAAGAGAGAAATTCTAGTTTAAAAATGTAAATTTTTTACCGGTAAAACTGAAAATGCTTGAAAAATGGCAGCAAAAATGGCTTTCCTTTTTCAACTTAATTGCATTTACTCAAGGATTCAAATTATATTTATATAGCAAATAATTCCAGGAGATGGGAGGGGAAATGAGCACCGTGGCACAAAGTCGACGCCGAAGGAGCTGATTCCGTTCAAAGTGAAGCTAATTCAATTTCTTCTTACATCAACCGGCTAATACTCCCGGATACGAAGAAAACGGCCCTTTCCTAATATGGTACCTGGTAGAGTGATATAACTTTTCTTTTTAGAGGCGAAATGAAAGAGAATTTTGAATCGTGAAAGGAAATTAGCTGCTAATAAAATAAACGTAAATCACGGAAGAAGCCAAGTTACGAAAAATTGAATTTACTTTCGGTTGCCATTTTGATTTAAAGAGATATTTAGGTACCCCAGAGATTATTCCGTTGCCATTTATTTGTGATATCTCGTAATTGCCCGCAATGGCAATTAGGAAGATGTAAATGTAAGAGTAATTGAGCCTTAGAAATTGTTACTTCCACCTGTCACAAACATTTATATGTAGCAAGGAAAATGATCAGGTCATGGGTTTTTTCAAGAAGGAAAAAATTATTTTCCTTGAATATACATAGCGCATGTAAATATCCTTCTTTCCCTTCCAAGTAAACTCTTTCCTTCTTGAAAAAACCCATCCTTTTACCCTTTCCCTCCCCCCCCCTTTTCTGGTTTCCTATATATTTGAAAATGTGGAAATATTTTTTGCCTTGTGATGCTAGGACACTAGCGAAACATGTTGCCATGAATAAAATTGCTGTGGAAGTGTACGAAACGGTCTTTATTTCATTGTATGTTGTAGATTAGTGAAAGTAATTTTTCTTTGTTGTTAAACTGTTTTAATCAACAAATCCTCGTGATATATTTACTATGGTATATTTTATTATTTAAGTATATAAAATATTTTTATTTAAACAGATAAATTTAAACTTGAAGGTCTCCAACGACGCATTCGATTTAATTGCTATGCATCTCCATTTGTTATTTTTCTATATAATGTAATTATAGCTACAAGTATGTGTTATATTCATAATTTTTGAATAAAAAGTTTCACACATTCCAACATAAATGTTATGGACAACTAAGGAAAATGATAGTAATCTCTCCTAAAAGCATATTCAAGTATAATATAAACACCAAGAATGTTTTAAATAACTTCGGTACCTATCTCCCAATTAATTTTGGGTCCTTACTGTAGATTTGATGCAAATCGACATATGTATGGAATCTTCAACGCTGTATCCTTCCATCTTTGCATGAAGCGATACCCAGCACTCCACTACTGGTAGTTATGCAACTAATTTTCGGCAAAATATGGGCACGTAGCACGAATCTGATACGCTTAACCGAGGCATCATGGGAGAATAAATGAGGGTTATACGCTGGAGTCAGGATGGGGCGAGAGAGTGATAAGACAGGGCAAATCAAGTGATGTGAGTGGAAAGAGGAAGGTTGAGTGAGTGACAGTGGTTGAGATTCCGAGGAGGGAGATGGCTCATCGTCGAGGCTAAAGCGAAGCATGTTATTAAATGGTTTAGTGGGAGAAGCGGAGAAGAATAGATGAGGAATGTAGACGAAAATGAAGTTATTTATTTGACTAAAAAGGAAATATTGCGTAAACGAAGAGAAATAACGGGACAAGGAGAAGCTCTTCAGAGGTGTTGAAGTTTTTTACTTCGCTTTTTTTTCGGAGGGGAGAAGACGGGATTCCAGAACTGATTTGAGTCGCAAAAATGGGAAAATTTAGGGAGAGGAGCGAGTCGAGGAGTTGAAAGTGTTTCGTTGTGTTGCGAGTCAACCTTGAATGCGAGAGGTAGAACAGATTCGCGTTTTAGTACCCTCGTGATAAAGAAATCACTTAACTTTACACCTCTTCCGCTCGTGCGTTAATTAGCTCAAAAATTTCTTAAGATTGAGAAATAAAAGTTTGGGGGATTAATTTTCCCAGAGGCTGAGTCCTGATCTTTCGGAACGTAGCTTATTCAAATCCAAGGGTACGTACGTGATGTTCTGCATGCACGTACGGTTTATATTTCAAGTAAAGTATGCTAATTTTAAGGTAAATACAATAAAAGAGAGGGAAAGCAAGAAATTGTTTTGCAAATATGTTTCATGCCATGCTAATCCAAGGTTATTGCAAGAATATTCTGTTTCAAAATCATACGGAGAATTTTATCTCTCCTAGTGGTTCTCTTGTTTATCGTAAGAAATGAAAAACAATTTCATTAAAGGCGCTGAACAAATAAGTTTTCAATATTTAAGTATATTAACACCAATACACAACATATATTAAAAATGTCACCTTGGAGAAATATTATTACTATTAAGGCAATTATAAACGAAATGAGTTTTAAACACGCAGTTATTTATTATGAGCTATTAAATTCAGTATTTACTCAAAGATCTCATTTTCCTTTGAGCCATAGTATCTACTGCGCAGGTGATCTATCATTGTTTCTGATATCATGGGCTGGCTTCATGTATTTAATATTGTGATGCAAGATTATTCCTGATTATTCTGAAAACCATAGTATTCGCTTTGAAGAAAATAAAACTGTATTCCTGCCCTTTAATTTCTATTACTTGCGAGATAAGGTATGCAAAGGTGCCATTCATTCCTTAGATAAGTTCAGCGTAAATTATCACAGTAAACATTTAAACAAGGACTGAACTTTGGGATTTCTTACCGTACTACTTCGAGTTTGCGAATGACTACTGTAATAAAAGCTCCGCGAAATTATGTGATTTCTTTGAATTATTCAGTTGTATTATCAGATATCAAATGAGAAAAAGTTTTGCAAATCCTTAAACCTTACTAAAGGAATGATGGCATAGAAATGTCTATAGAAGAAGACCGTATTCCTGTGAGATATTCTCAAGCGAAAAAGAAGTTTACTGTCGGAATTTTCTTAAGGTGTGCTCCTATTGCATGTATCAATTTATTAATTTATGATCTAGTACCGGCTTATTAAAAATATATAGAGATTTAATATCCTTTCTTTCTTACAAATATTCTTGCTATCCCTGTTAATAGCAAATAAGGATCGAAATGTAAGTTCACTTCTGAATATAAGAACTATATATGTGCTCGTGAAATATGTCCTCTTATCTCAGGAATTGCAAAAACGAATAAAGGAATTTATCTCAGATAAATTTAGACAGAATATACTGTCTTTATCGAGTGTAAGTTATTTGAATTTTCATGAAATTTCAAATTCAAGTATCTTACTGTAGGTCACAGTTATTTGCCCCTATTCCACAAAAATCCTAAAAGTAAAAAGGATCATTATATCCTAGGTAACCATGTGAGCAAATCATGTTGATTATTTCAATTATACTCAAATAATAGTCGAATATCCAGTAAACTAACAATATTCCAATATTCCATATCGGAGCTCCGTGCGATGAGAATTAGCCGTAAGTAATTATCATCATTCCTTTAATTTCGTTCCCTGAATATTACCATTACTTTTTAATTAATTCGATTTTAAGAGATATTTTTCTTAGGTAAATGTCCATATAGCTCGACAAATTCCTTGCCCAACTTTATCCGAAGAGAAAACAATTTCATTTCCCATTACGTAGATACAGATAAAGATTAGAAATTATCAATATCTCATAAATGATTAGTGACAGTGTTGTTTTCAAATTTTCAGCTCTAAAGCTTCATTTAATTCCGCTTAATGAGGGGACAAACTATTTAGTATAAAGTGAAAAAATTATTAATATTATTGATATTATTGTGTTCCGTCATACAGGCATACATTATTTTCTACCCCTCGGTTATTTCATATACCTTCATATTCCCTATGTAACGCCCTTTCCTTACTTTTTGATGTCTTCCTCCTTTCCATTTATCATTCAAAAACTTCCATTTCTACAGCAACCAATTTCTTCTCCATTCCTGGCCCATTTCCTTTAGTTTCATTTCTTTGATCAAAAACCCTTCCTCTCCCACCAGCTCCTGCACTTCCTCGTCTATATTTGCACCAACCAAACTTGCATTTTCTATTAACACATCCAGATCTCAAAGGCTTCTAACATTTTGATGTCTTTCTTTCTTAGGGATCACGTTTCCCACAAATGCAAAAAACACTCCAGACTATTAGTCTAGTTTCTAAACCTCTTGTAGATATGTTTTTCAAGACATTTCGTCATCAGTTCTTTCTCAGTCATCTTCAGTTTCCTTTTTTTCATATTTATAGCCTGTTCTCCTTTAAACCTCATTAGTGAACTTCCCATTCTAGAAAATAGAGGGAATTCCACCCAGGAGAGAGTACTACCCCAGTAAATGAGTTATTATATTATTGCTAAAAGTGCTTCAATAGCTCAGATCATTTGGCACGTAGGCTCCCACCGAGAATCGAACCTGGGACCGCTCCTACCGAAGTCGAACGCGTTGCCACTTGGCTATCCGGGAGCCCTACATGGTTTATTCCACCTGTTCTGCTTTATATCACGCTAAACTCAACTGCCGTAGCTTTTTAATATATCAATTTATTTAAGTTTTGACCCATTTGAACAATATTTTGAATTTTGTGACATACGCAATTGCTATTTGGCAGAGTATGTGGTTTAATCAAAATATTCCTACATCATTGGTAACCCCTATTCCATTAAATCATAGGGCAAACTTTATTCAATTGAGAAAATACAATGCCATAGTGACTGTATAAAGAACGCAATTTTCATGAATATTGTCAGGAGGACCATTTTCCCAGAACTCTAGAAAACACGGCAAATAACTCGAGGTGGGTGACAAAGATGATCTTCAGGACGTTTCACGCAACGAAAGCTACATCCCCATTAACAAAGCATTCCCTCCTATGGAGAAAGGAAAACATCCAATCCGGGGGAACATGGCGAAGGAATAAAAAGGCGGCGAAATTTATTCAGCGTCGCCAGGGAAAATAAAATTAAGCCCATTCATTTTTCTCGGCGCTCAGTAATACGTCAACAAACATGGCCGAGAGGAGATGAAAAGAACAGCCAGTTCATTCACCGATTCCGAACTCCTCCGCGGCGACTCGTAAATTTCGGATGGAATCCCGAGGTCCCTCTCGTCTCCTTGCCGTGAAATTTCGGGAGCGGCTTCATCAAGAGGAGTTTAAAAAGTCGAAAGGAAAACAATGAGGAGTGGGAAAAAGTGACGCGTTCGGAGCGGAAAGCGACGCTCGGAAACCTTATTTTTCGAACGTCGCGCAGCCAATTAAAACATCGCGTTCGAAGAGATCGGACGTGATGCGGAGCTAGAAAAATAACGCCGAAAGTAAATCATCCGGGAGACGTGAACAAGCGGTAGGAAAGAGAGGACATTCGTAACAAGAGTAATTCGTAGGGTGGGGGAGATATTAGGTTTGTTGAAGAGAGACTGAGAGAAAGATGGCGCAAATGGGCGGAATGAAAGGAGAGGAGGCTGTGTTGCTAAGGGTGACGCGGGGATCACAAAGACCGTGGACAGAGGAACGGCTTCACAAAGGGGACGGCGTGAGGAGGTGCCGAGTGGAATGGAACAAGGATGTCCGATGAAAAAATGGGGGGAAGGGATCGGACGAGGAATGGAAGAAACGGAATGCAGGATTGGGAGGTGACTGCAATGTTATTATACTGTCGGAGTGGGGAATGTTGAGTCGAAAATTCGGCGTGCGAAGGGACTGGATAGTTGGTCTGCTCATAACTTTGGTTTATTTCGACTCAAAGGGACGTCAAACAAACTGCCAAGAGAGGCGTTATGATTTTGGGACGAGAAGTGTTTGTTTGAATTACATTTTCAGGAGGGACTCTCTCTCTCTCACTGATATTCGCTGTTGTTGCTCAGGTAATGTTGCGGTCAGCGACTTAATTAAGTTCTACGGAGGCAGATTCCGGGATAAAATATCACGTTCGGCAAATTCAATGTCAGTAATCACCGACTTCGGAATTATTTCGCCTTAAAGTCATTAAACTGACTATGGTGCGAACAATCTAATGTATGTGATTCTTCGAAGACAAAATTGACCGATAAATGACTTCAAGCGGCGTAGATTAGTTCATTGAGTATACACTACAATTAAACTTTGGGTTGCACGAACCTGAAAATTCAAACCATAATCCTTCGGTCGAATGCCTTTGTATGGCAAAGGAGAGATATCACTCACTCATTTGAAACCCATCTTGTTACTTCGGAAGAAAACAAATGGCATTTTTTCTACAACATAAATAAACACAACACTGGTTTCGGCGAATAATCATTATCAAAAAGTCGTGCGAGTTCTTCAAAGATGCGGGAGAAACTTTTTTTCTTCAAATTAGCGGTAGTTCTACCTGTCTGCATTTGTAGAGAAACTGGCAAATATTCATATAAAATGATTTCTTAAGATGAATACGATAGACGCGTCTGGGAACTGGAAGTATTACATATTTCGAAGAAGATGACACATTTTCAACTCCTACTTCATGCTGCTAACATAAAAAAATAATTGGAAAAAAATGCAATGAAAAGGATTAGAGGTAACATTGCACGTAAAGATGTGCACCAAGGAAGTTTCTCAAGGAGAAATGGACATGATAAAAATTTAAAAAGGGAAGACAGAACCTTTTATTGAAATAGAAACTGCTGCTATATAAATTATTCTAGAAGGATAGATCAATGGATACAGCAACCAAACGGAAATTGGGAGACCCCTGTCCAACTATTTTCAATAGGACAGAAGTAATGGGAAAGGGAGTAATTAAGAACTTCATCACAATTTTCATTTCCAATATTTGTTTGTTTAGGCGAATCAAAAATTTTAATTTTTCTACGAAAGATATAACAGGAATCTTCGCTGCAGCTATAAATTTAATTTGCTTCGAGCCGAGCGTAGTATGTCTTCCGCTGAAATGAAACCCGATGTCCAAAATTCTCATTACTGTTTTCAACAAGTTTACCTTCGTGCTCGTTAGTCTTTATTACCGAAAAAATAATTAATCAACTCTTCCTTTCAGCGGGTCTATATATAAAAAATTCGCCTTCATATTTTCTGACGCAAATAAATTTGATTATTTTCCCTCACGAACTTTAGTTTGATGGGATATCCTCTTTGTTTATGGAGCCGACGGGTCTCTTGTTAATGAGTCTCGTTAGAGAAACTAAATTGGTGCGTCGAATTTTCTGTTTATTAGCAAAAATAATTTTGTGCTCAGCGCTATTGACCTTTTGTTAGCTTCACTTCATCTTAGTGACAAGAATTAAACTATTATGAAGAGTGATTGACTCGGTATGCATATGAGATACTTAGATTTTGGAGGAAATCAATATCTGCCAGCTAATATGTCATGGTATTGAGATTAGCGGATGAATGAATGAACTTGTATCCGAAGAATTTAGGATAGTGCTTCCATTCATTTAATTATATCAAAGGATTTATTTAAATGAGCGTCTAAATAAAAAATTCCGAATTTCATTCAGGTTTTTACAACTATTACTTGATATATTCATGGCTTGATAATTCTCAAATTTTTGACACATGAAAAACAGGTTTTAAAAATTTCAGTGGAAACTGCCAACGGTAAATTGAAAATTTAAGAGCTGTTATATTTCAGACTTAATAAAGTAAATAAAAAAACATCCTCGAAATAAACGCAATGAGTTCAGGCTTCACTTGGTTTAATTCCATTAAAGAATGACAATTATTTTTATTTAACAAAATATAAACCAAACCAATATCTGATGATAGCCGAGCGTGCCAAAACCAGTCGCCTCTGTTTATTTTCATTCGTGGATGTGTTTACATGCTACTTTATTTTCATTTGGTTAAATACAAATGATTGCCATTCATAGCAACTCGGCTTTCCTCGAAGTTGGTCTTCCTCGTCTTAAGTTAAGTTTTCTAGACAATTTTGTTGGAATCAAAGAACTATTTTATCTGACGATGTTGAAGAACAATAAATTTCTCAGGGATTAAGGGAATATATTTTCTTTCATCTTCGACTTTCATTTTAGGAATAACACACCCACAATTCATTTCTTAGAAACAGTAATGAGCTGAAGATACGCTGTGGGAAGAATGGATGGGATGAAAACATAAATGAATGTGTCGGGAGCAAATGATTTTTTACAATGATACGAAATTAAAAAAGAATACTATGGATAAACGAACTGGTGATTACCTCGTAAGGAAATGATGAAAGTTTTGTAAAGGAACATTTATGAAGTTGTTCCATGTATTCCATGAATAATCGCAGAAAATGGAAGTGAATTCCTTAGTTGCGTAAATGCTCACATTTCGGAATTTAATTTCAATTTTAAGGAAAGCGTAAGCAACTGTTAATCCTTTCCTCCTCGGTCTCATGGTAATCTGAAATACAACTTTTTCGAACTGAATCTCTTCTAATGATCTAACATTGCAGTCAATGTGTGATTAATAAAGTAGGTACTTCATTTAATGTAGGTAATCTGTTACTTATTCCCGCTTATTGTAAGCTTCATATAATAAATTCGAAAGCTAACGGATTTATTTTTGATACTGGATATGATTTAAAATATTATATAGTTAGCTATATATTTTGAAACATTTAGACGCAGGAATAAAGGACGGATCACGCAACGAAAGCTACATCCCCATTAACAAAGTTGATTATAATCCGAATAGAAATCACGTATAAGGATCTTATTGTTGTTCCAATAAATAATAATCAGCGGGGCTAGCAAAGTTTAATTAGTCTATATCGAGAATTTCCATAATGTTGACTTTATTATATTAATATACACAAGAACTTGCTATTTTGCAATTTGGTAGAAAAATTACTAGAATATGAGGCATTAGCGGAACTTTTATGAGAGGGAACTAAGGATTATTTCCCCAAAAATAACATTACGATCGCAGATATTCGAGATCATAATGGTGCAGATGATTGGATAATGAGACCGTATTTTTACGCCATTACGCTTCTCCGCTAGCCTTCCCGTCGCTCCTTTCTTCTCAGAAGTGTTTATTTTTCTGAATCTGAACTGTCCATAGAACAGCCCCGCTCGTTCGCTTTATTTTCTCCATCTCTCCACGCGCAATTACGGAGATTACACTATTTTCCTTTCCCTCTCCCGCAACCTCTTCGGTACTTTCCGGAGTCTAATTTCGAACCTTAGCTTGGAAGCGTTTCCCGAAACGAGAGGTCTTTGGCCGTGGGAAAAATGCCTTATCATGTTCCCAAACAAACCGAACGCGGAGCGAAATAGCTTACGCCGTGGGGTGGAATCAAGCCTTGTCGGGAAATAATCACGTCAACGCCGAGTTGTGCTATGGGACGGGGAAGTGACGGCTCGTTTTACAAACAACGAAGCAACAACAGAGGAGCGAACATGACGACGTTGTTATCTTTTAAAATAGTCGGATTCGCGGGGCATTTATTCTCTGCAAAGATGCGTCTGGAAGCTTCGGATAATTGACGGAACGCGCAGCGCTAAGGAAATTACGATTTCATTCCGTAAGAGTTTCCCTTAGGCGATGGAAATATTCTTCGGTCCAACAATAACGCATGAGGTGAAAGAGGAATATGAATGATTCCAAGGAGAGTGACAGTGACGTGATGTGAAAAGTCAATGGTTTTAGATCTTTCACATTTGAGTATATTTTCTTAATTAATAGGTATTTCTCTTCTTTTCAATCTTTCGTTTTCGATATTCAATAATAAAGACGAAAAGCTAGAAGGGTCCGATTCAGAAGGTAAATACGAAAGAATGTATCTGGTATAAAGCAGCCCGTTATTTATTTAAGACTCCGTTATTATTAACGATTGAAATTCCAGGTCCGGGGGGGGACCTATAAGGTCAGTGATTGTCGCGTTCCTGTTTTTCATACATTATAAACTGCAATTTCAAATTTAATTAAATTAATATTATCACATAGAGACAGTCGTGTCTCAAGTGCTACGTATAGTATACATATACAAGAAAATGTAATTGAGAGAAGGAAAATATAAAATAAAAATTTCAAAATTTTAATAAAAAAGTAATATAAAATAAAAAAGAATACATTAATAAAGGTTATAAAATGTATCGAAAACCTTTAGTCAAATCTTTGAAATCAGGTGTAAAATTTGTTAAAACCAGTTAATTATTCAGAGCAAGAAGTTCTGAAATAAAAAAAAATCTTATTTATATTTTCATGGGAGTCGCACTAAACTCAATGAAGAGCCGTGCTCACCAACCATTGTTATCGACTAAAAGAGTGGATACGATTCTGCTATGATTCACATAACTCATTTCAAATTTCTAAGTACCGTAAAAGATACATGCACTTTACGATGATATTTTACTTTAAGTCGTAAACTATAAACACTGATAATTTTATTCACCGAATACAACGATTTAAGCGGTCATTCGATCAGTTTAGTATATTTGTTATGAGATATCTTTGCTGATTTATTAATATTGTTGATGTGAAACATCAACTACTTAGTAAAGATTTGAATCATGGACGATACGAGAGGCTTTTAATCAACCGATAATTATCTTGTCAGAGACCATATTATAGCCTTCTTAAGTTATCGAATGGTTAATATATTTTACTATTTAAAAATCTCTATAGGTTAGGTAAAATTTAAGTTATCCGAATTTAGATCTCTAATGAACTTCCAACCATTAGCAGAGCCCACTTCGCAATCGCCAATTATAAATATAAACTTTCGCTTTTGTGATTCAGATATTTTCATTCCGGCTTCATCGTATGACTTAGATGACGCATATGGAAGCCTCCAGCGAAAATTTCCATACTATTTTTCTGAATAGTGGGGTGATGGCTGCTCGTGGAAAGGAATAAAAACGACTCTTAAGTACCCGCATCTGTCTATTTCGGTAACCCCTTCAATCAACGGATTTGATTTTACTACCCTTAGCCCACTTTCGTATCCAATCTCTACACTTCTCATGCGCTTCGTCTGCCTAATATTACCCAGCAACTTTAACCTTCGCTGGTCTTCTCATGACCAAGTGGTAAACTAAACAGGAGCCGTTGTTCGGTTATTGCCCTACTCTATTCCAAGTCATCCTGGGTTTCATTTAAAACCCATTCTTCGGGTCAGCCTATTATTCACAATGAAAGCAATCTGTTAGCAATAGACGGAGGATATCGAGAATGGACGTAGATCTTCCAAGCATTCGAAAGCTTCATTACGCGAGACCCATCGCCTCCAGTGGCATGTGTCACCCTTTTTATCGTGGTGACCCAAGTAACTGGTGATTAGTGGCAAATCTTTGAGCGCAAAGGTTACATTAAATGAAAGCAAATTTATGCTGAAATCGATTTCATTTTATAATTTAAAAATGGTATGGGTAAATTCCATTGTGCAACGCATGCGGTATCTTTGATAAATTTTGATTTGTAGACCAGTTCAAGAAAAACAAAATACGTAACAATTGACCGTAAGACAAAGATTTGCTGTTATTATTCTTTGCGCTAAAATGTTGCTTCGAGAATCACATTTGAACAACGATGTTCAGGTTTCATTGAGTCTATTCTTAGTAAATGCTTAGATTCAAAAGATTCAGCTCAAATTAATAACATTTAAAAGGGAGAATATCCTTTGCGACAATAAAGTACAGAAAAAATATCTGTGCGGATAAGCACAAGTACAGTTAGTAGGTTCACTAATATTTGAGTAAGCTCAATGGAATTGTTCTCTGAAGCAACTAACCGCAGGGAGCTGCATATTTCAAAATGCATCCACAAAGCAACAGACGACGTTTTGAATACTTGAGTACCTTGAAATTACGTTTAAACAGGGTCGAGCTTAGGCATTTCGATCTTATCAAAATTGTTACAAATCGTAAGTGAAAATTTCAACAATAAGTAAGAAATTATTAGGTTATGTACACGCACAAATACACGCCAACATACATACATACATGAATCTACCAAAAAAGGGGTTCGGACCCCCCTCTCAGGTCCGCCTTCAAGAGGAACGAGAAATGAGAGGCGATAAATTTGAGAACGAAGTGAGAGTGTGAAAGGTATAAAAATTTGGACTATCCCTTAACACTTTCGCCGAAGCAATCGACTAAAGTCGATTTGACGTTCATACTCCTAAAGCTGCATCTAATCCAAATATGAAGTGAAAGGGTTAAGAAATGTTTGGCTACACATCTGGCATGAAAATATATTTAAATAGATTTTTATTAGATTTTGCGCTTCCGTTCGAGAGGAACATAGGATGGCTGCTATCGGCTTTCACCTGCTTGTAGATAGCACTAACTCCCAATCGCAAAAAAATCGGCTTCAAGACTGAGATACCTACGGTCAGAGGAAATGCCGCTGAGAAATTTGAATGCGAAGTTAATGAAGCGATGAAATTGCACAGGAATGGAAAATATAGGCAGCAACTGACGTGAAGCGGCAGAAGGATATGCATTTACTTGGGAAAGAGAATTGGCCATTAAGACAGAGTGAAGACGGCGGGGATGGGATGAAGGATTTCGGTTTGGAGAGCGAAACACTTTCGAGAGGAAGGATTTGCTGCGAAAGAGAGATAGGGAGGAAGGATGGAAGAGTTGCCCTTGAGATCCCAGATGGAAGACAGCATTTTTTTTCCAAGGGTGGATATTTCGCCCGAATAGATGGAGCAGGTTGATAGAGGATAGGTTAATAGAGTGGAAGGACAAAGGAAACACATTTTTGGCAGATCGTCTGGATCTTTCTCTTGTAGAAAAAGGACCTCGCTGGAACATCGCCTCTCCACCTAATCTTATCCTCTTGCCAATTATTACCCATCCCATCTTTTCTCTCTCTCTTTCATCGTATTGTTATTTTGCCGCTTCAGTATAAAATAGATACCTGAGTCATAATCTTCTATCCTTTCCCTTAGGATCGATTCTTTAAAATCCCTATCCCAAAACATTGTTCTACCTCATTCCCACCTGTCTTTTCCAATTCTTTCATTTTTCCTTGCATTATTTTCGATTCTTTCCCAATGTAGCCATTTGCTTAGCACTAATGTATATCGTCTTAACCGATCGAAACGTATGTCGCTGATATATTAACCTCTTACTGACGAATAGTCACTTATTACATCATACTGTATAAGTATATCATGGGATAAAACATAGTCGAACCATGATAACTCGAAAAGCTCTATAAGTCGAAGAAAAAAGTTCGTCCCTTTGAGAAAACCTCGATAACACGAAGAATGTACAATAGTCGAGTTTTTAGACGATCTCCTCGAATCATAAAAACCTCTATAAGTCGAAGTCTAGACGGCCCGACCTCTATACCTCGAATTTTTTTGATCTGCGTAACCATAGATTCGGTGGTCGTGCATTTTTTCATACTGAATTCACTGGTACAATAGAGTTATTTTAAGCCCACAAAGAATAATTTTTTGGTTTGCTTCGTTACTTTTGTGAAACTATGCTTTCCAGTTTTTAAAAGTAGTTACGTTATTAATCTACTATATTTTAGGCCGTAGGCAGATACTTTTTTAAAATTTTAATAATTTTTAATCGTTAATATAGTACTAAATATAATTCACGTTTTCTCACAAATCTATTTTATGTTTATAAAAACAAAGCTGGATAAATTTAAAGTATACCGTGACTACTCGCGTCTTTACTTTGCTCCTTGTAAGAGTTTAGACACGGTATGTGATGTTTCGACTGTCTTTTTTGCATATAGACTACATTGTGATACATCTGCGGGTACAGTATTATAAAACCTTGATAAGTCGAGTGTATCGTTTAGGAACCTCGATAATTCGAAACCTCTAAAAGTTGAACATTTTCGGCCGTCCCTTGACATTCGAGTTATCGTGGTTAGACTGAATCAAAATTTTGCTAGAGGATTTTTCGGCAAACGGAGATATGTATTTCGTTATCTTTCGAAATCAGCTGTTTGATCAGTATTCAGCATGAATGCCGGTTTGAATTACGCCATCATTGTTTACCATAGGCCTTGGAGAAAGAATGAGGCTTACTTAGAAAGATAGAGAGTGAGATAGTTTGCTCTTGTTTTCCACAATGAGCCAGAATGTTTTGAGTAGATTAATTCCAGCACAATAGTTCTATCAATATCACTTTCAATAGCACCGAAATCGGCAAACGAACTTTTTAGAGGATGTGGGAACAGGTTTACCTATAGAGGAAGGTTGTAGAGAGGTAAAACGAAATGGCTACTCTCCATTTCTTCTTCCTAGCAATAGACTTGACTTGACTTTGTTTTTATTTTTGCTGGGCCAGATGAAGCCGCCCCCTCTTCCCCTGGCCCAGAGCTCTTTCTACTAGCCATTACATATATACAATTTATACATGTAAGTAAATATGCGCAATTATAAATAAATACATAGGTAAAAATATACATTGATAGATCTACAAACAGTTAGATGTATAGGTGCATCAATAAAACAACAGAGTTCGACATATACATAGATAGTTAACTGAATATATACACAGATGAGTTTATATATGGATAAATAACTTGTTAAGGAAGAGTTACTAATCAAGAGATCAATTGACCTATCAGGTGTTTTTGGCAGCGTTTACGTGAATATTAGGATTTGGCAGCTTAAGGAAGGCAGCTTTCCAGCTGATGCAAGTTTCGGTTAAGGAAAAGATTCCTAAATGCCATTATCCATGATGAAAGAGTACTTAGCGTGCTAGCGATATAAAACCCATGGTACCGGGATCGAATCCTGGCTGATCGGATTTTTCTGGATAGGGAATGGTCAACTGTGTTCATAAATAATAATTGTTATTAAAATGGACGTTACTGGGATCATCTTCCTGTATCTTATAAAAAAGATTTTAGACGAGACGTTTTAGACAAGCTTAATTGTTTAACTTGTCCTTTCTTGGATTTTCCATTCCTCCTCTAGTCGGTATTTTCTACTAATTTCTACCATTTTTTAATTCCTCTCGATTAAGCTTGATTAAGATCATTTAAAAGTAAGCGTTGATTTATTCCCTAATGATCGCACATGTCAACTTTTTCTGTTAGGAAATTTAAGCTTTTCCTAAGTTTTCGTGTAAAACTGCATCTGAAAAAGCACTGACCTGTCATTATTGCCTCTTCTTTCTCAAATTTCGCTGCATTCTTCGAATTCATTTACCAGCGTCTACAAGAGAACTCGCTCGTGCGAGTAGTTATGCCTACTTTCTCTCAATTAAGAGTTTTCTCGAATCCAAGACTCCCATATATGTCGCCTTTACTCGTTATATCCGCATGCGACGGAACGAAATACGTTGGCCCAGCTCTTCCCCTGCTAAAAACCTTGAGTTATCAATCTCAACCACTAAAACCGGATGCGGAGCCAAAAAGATTTGCTAATATAATTAGAAACATAATCAATGTTTTTCGTCTGCCAATAATTAAAAAGATCGAGGAATATCTTTAGTTAAGTAAACGGTTTCTTGTGAGACTTTAGGACAGTAGTGCTCAAGCTTTTTATTCGGCGGGCCGTATAGCACATTCTTGGGGACCGCCGGGATAGTTTCGAGTGTGCATTTTAAGATAATAATATTTTATTCGAAAATACTCGAATTTTTCGGTTCATTATGTATATCTATAAATTATTATTATCACCTTATATTGAATTAATAGAAGGATATGGAAGTAAAACGGGCTAAAATTTAATTTATTAAATTCCATATTGATTAAAATCACTTATTATGATCCATTGTCGTCTTTGTGGGCCGAATGAAAGTAGGTGGCCCCGTGGGCTGTAGTTTACTCATCGCTGGTTTAGCAGTTAGGTATTAGCTTGAGTACATTACTTGTTTAAATGTTATTTTTCAGGCCTTTTACACTCCTCTAAGGGGTCAACTGCTATGGATATAGCATGTATAGTCCACTCCATGAAATTATTACTCGTAGTTATAGTCCAAAACTTATTAACACTTAAATTGGATTAATTACAACTCTAACACATATTTCATCTGTAAGATTTGATACATTCCATTTTTATCTGACCACTTCCTTACTGTTTATTGTTCGCTTATCCTCGGCATCTCCCAAAATAGTACCTTGCATTACATTGCAATGTAAATTTCAAATCAAAATGCTGGCAATAAAAATACGTCTGCGATATTAAGAGGCAAACCAGCCAAATTTCCCCGCTCTTGTGAAACGTATGCTAACCAAAGTTGCGTCTTCTTGATTGTACCCGGTATGACGAGTGTCACATTTCTTATGAAATAATTTGTTTCCACGAGCCATATTTTTTCTTACACGTCTTAAATTTACAATTCTTTAGTTCCTTTTTTTCTGCGAAACAATTTTATGGCAGCGTGGCGAAACACCTTAAAACAATATTTTTGTTGAATGATACAAAATGGTGATCAATTCAGCCTTCTTGTTGGTCTTGTACGAACTGCAATGAACTTTTTATTCCGTTTGCGCTGAATACACTCAGGTGTTCAAGAGTTCCCTATCTCGCAGGTCTGATGAGATTTAGTCGAGTTCTCCCAATGTTAAAGCTCTCTCTTAATAGTTTCCCGGTTTCTATAGACATCCGCGGCTTTAGTCACGTTATTTCTTTTACAAATCCATGTAATACAGTTTAAGGAAGATCTAAGCACTAAAACACTCTTCTAATCTGAACTCTCCTAATCCCCTTTGGCATTCACATCGAACGGTGTCGACCTCGTTGGTCTGGTCTCGCCTTTATCCAATAGGACTTTCTTATGAATTTACCTTTCAGCCAGACTCTATTCAAATTCAAACGCGTTCTGATTGGCTTAGACGTATTAACGATCCGGACGAATGGATGAAAAATGGAGAGTATGAGATCCTTTGTGACGTTGAACGGTAAAATATATAGGGAAAGCGGTAGAGCGACGCTTGGTATGCTCTTATCCTAGAAGCACATTCGACGAAGGCGAGATTTATCAACTGGCGTGCTCGGCGATAGATAACGTCGGTAACCGGAATTAAAATATCCGGGTTTTACTGGGTAGCCATTCCTAAAGATTCTCCATCTTACCGCATTTTCCTCAGAAAACCCCTAACAGATGTATGTCGGCTTGCGTTGTCCGAGATACCGACCTAAAGAAAGATAGCTTCCTCCGGTAACCGTGACAGAGGAATGTCCTTATCCGCAGTCATTGTGCCATCTTCCATCAAGCTTGAGATCTGTTTCACGTGGTGATTTCGTCGTGTTTTAGACATGAGCCGATAGCAAGATTTCTACCATATTTTGGGATCCTATCACGAGTTGGAGATTCCAACGAGCGTGGAATAATTTCGTGCCTTACTTCAACGTTTCCCATGTCCTTTAAATTACCTAAGTTAAAGGATAGAATCATGCCAAGTTTAGCTTTGATCCTATTCTGGCAAGTGGCGTACCCAGATTGAAATGGTCTACATCCTTAAATATATTTATGATCCTTTATTCTAAAAAATTAAATATTTGGCACAACCTGTATGTGATCGCTATGTAATTACGGTGCTCTCTTTGAGGAAGAATTTAGCTCATATGTATAAAACATATTTATCCACTACAATTTCAGCTATACTAACGCTGTCTGAGCGTAAACCTGCTGCAATATTTAAGGTTGAGAGCTATAGAGTACCCGAAATTTCGATGTTTACTTGAAGTATACTCCGATTGCAAAAAGAGTTTTCAAATACGTTTCTTAACGTCGATTTTCATAATCCCTCTAATACAGTGAAATGAAGACTACGTGCTTTTAGTTAAAAGATGCAGTAAGTTCTAACGGCTTTCTAATGCCCTCACGAGTAGTAATACGTTATCCTAATATAAATTGTTCCTCAAGTAACTCTAAAGAGCGAATTAATAGAGAAATATTTTCTGATTCATTTGTATCCTGACTGAAAACATACATATTACTATATTTCCAAACAAAAGCAAATAGTTTATTTAGCTAGGGAAGAATTTTAGAAAGAATTAATTTATAATATTTATTAGAATTAGAAGGCGTTTCTTACCGACCCTTTCTTACATGTAATAAAAGCATTATGCTAATCAATTTCTTTATGCTATTCGGCAAAACAAGTGGTGGTAATTTTCTATAACCTTTCCCATCTATGAAAAGTTTCTATCTAGACAGTGTGATGGCCAACAAGAACTAATAATCTGTATTTATATTTACGCTTAAAACCTCTATCATGTCGCTTTTCTGCTCGACTTCCTCTTTAATTCCTTCTGATCCTACCCTTCTAATCAACCTCAGGAACTGCAAAAAATATGATAATTGTTATGCTCTGAAAAACTACCGTAACTCGTCCGTTTACTAACATAGTTCCTCGAATTGATTCGAAATAAGGTTCATTCACATTCCTTCATACTTCAAGAAACGCATTTATTCCTTGATGTAGCTGTTAACTTACGTCTTATGATCTAGGAGGCGTGCGATTCTCGGGAAGATTAATGAGGCGTAATAAGAAGGAAAGTATAAGTCGAGATTAAGATGGATACGGGAGCGGCAAAAAAATTCAGAGCGCGAGAAATTTTGAGCATCTTTTTTCCTTATCCCTTTAACCTTGGTTAGGAGATGGAGATTACGCACCTTCCTCATTCAGACCTTAGGCCAATTTTTTCCTGCATGTTGGTGATTATTGAGCTAGAGGCCCCTTTTAAGTGATACTAATAAAAGTCACTTTCAATGTCGATTTACATTCGACACAAATATGCATGGATTCCGACCACCTCTATAATTTCATATGATGCTTTCAGGTTCCGACTGAGGTAACTAGAAGTCTCAGCGAAGGAGGTGTGACGGAAAATTTTCTATAGGGAGGAGACGAAGAAGTTCATGGAGTCACCTAGCGTTTCTTTTCCATTGGTCATTACGGACGATTCTTTATCGCCGGCGACTTTAAGGCGGCATTAAACGGGTATAAATATCAATGGAAGTAGGCGGGCTGGAAGAGCATCTTTTTTCTACCCTCTTATGTGAAACTTTCCCTGGACTAATCCATATCCTCGGCAGCACATAAAGAGAGCCTCTAATATCCCTAGACGCGCCGTTGTGGCTCACCCAAGAGTCAGGGGCCGAATGGCTAGCTTTGCTTTCATGTTACCGATAAGGACGATGCAAGCGGGTCAGGTGCACGGAACCCGGACGTAAGGAAGATAAGTAAGGCTAACGGGTATACTATAAGCTCCAGGGTATGGGGTTTTCCGAATGTGACTGCATTGGGGTGCAGCGTGTAAGATTCGTGCACTCCATCCGACTCCCCTAAGGGAACAATAGGGCCGGTTTTTTCCGTAAAAAAGTGCTCGAGAAGAGCCTGGGGAACCGCTGCACGCAGAAAACCTTTTTCACCGTCATTCTCTCCTCTCTGTTGGCTCCTTGGAGGGATTCACCGACGTGAAGAGGGCGGGTGCATGGAAAATTCGGTAATTTCTTGGTGAGGATTCCGGGAGTATAGAATTAAAGAGGGCTGAGAAGGGAAATTACGGTTAAAGGGAAATTGAGAAGTGGGAGGAGTAGGTTTGAGAGGAAGGGGAGATAGCGATAAGAGAGAAGGGACATATGGAGAAAGAAAAGTATGAAGAGGTTTTAATATAGAGGGTTAGAGATGAAGGAGAAAAAAAGAGAGGGAATTGAATGGCAAACTGGAGAGAAAGTACCAATCGGAGTCGTTATTTTGTTTCAAAGAGTTTCTGAGTTAACCAAAAGTATTCTATTCTGTGAAAAATCTTTCCAGAATTACATTCAATGACTGCGTACCAGTGGAGGAAATGTAAAAGGGCAGGTTATAGGTGATGTATAAGAGGGTTGGACGCTCTTAAGGCTTCTCGCCATGAAATATTAAAGATCATTAAGTGATAGAACATTAACACACAGTCTCGAGAGGCAGGACGTTGGAAGAGCAAGAAGCCCCAAAATGTCTTAATCCGTTAATACCAGCTAAGGTTAAGAGCTAGAAAAAATCACTCATTCCTTAAGAATCACTTCCCCATGTAGTGTATGTAAAATAGGTATACTCACGACTGGCGTCCTGTGGAAGAATTGTTCTAACCCTCAATATAACCTAACTTTATCAAGAAATCAGCCTTACTCATAATTAAAACTTATACATTTACGTGGAGAAATCGCAATTTAGCGGAACGGTAAAGTAGAAATGATCATATATAGAACGTATCCGGAATTTAACTTTAATTTTATTAAATTTAATTCAGTTTAATTGAATTTAAGTTTATACCATATTCTGTGCGCGTGAAGTCTCGCACTCGCCGGTGCTCGAACTTCGGAAATTGATTCTTTTATCATATTTTATTAGCAAATATTTCTTGATTCCGTTTATTCATCATAGTTCACTGTGGTGTGGCACAACAGTTTCCTTCTTCAGCTTATACAATATCAAAGACGATTAGCAAAGATGTGCCGAAGCGTATATACGATAAGTTTAACACTTCTTTTGGAAATTGCATCTCTCACGCTTTGCTCTTTTATTCCCTCTTCGACTGCTGTAATGGAATCAATCTCTTCCCCAATCGATTATGCGCGGCGATTGGAAAGAAAGGCGAGTCGTCATTTTCTCGGGAGGGCGATAAAAGCGGCCCAAATAAATCTTTTTATATCCATAGGAATAATGCGCGTTAAAATCATCGATTGTAATAGATGATCATTCGATTCTTCGGTATTACGAAAAAAGAGATTAGGGGTGGAAAAGAGGGAAGAGGCGAAAAGTGATCGGAAACTGAATAAATGAAGGAAAGGGAAAATGAGAGAAGGAAGGAAATGATGAAATAAAAGGATTATGATCTTCCCTTTCCTTTGGTAAAGGCTTTTAGTCTGTTTTAGCCCTCCCCATGCTGTATGCCCGCCTTTTCCTCGGGTTTCTCATTCTTCTCGCATTGCTTGTTACCTACCTCTGAATTTCTTCAGCATTCAATTACGATTCATTATGTCTATTCAATTTTCTTCTTCTCTTTAGCTTACCTATCACTTCGATTTTACAGTCCTGCCGCATACTTTTGTGCTCCTTTCTCTGCATCTTATTTTTTCCCTATCTAAGAAAGCTCGATTAACCGGGACTCGAACCCAGGACCTTACCGGTTGTCTTGCATGCTATATTTGCATCGAGGTCGGCCATTAAAGTATAACCGTAATTTCTGGTCTCCATTGGATGGTTTAATTATTGGCTTAATTTCTTAACCCTGCGGAATGTACGATTATTGTACTGACTACCACAGGTTGATTTTTATCTCTTTCCCATGATATTTACTGTCCCATATCGTTCTTTCCAACAACCAAAATGTTTGTTTTTATATGTATCTCTATCCAGATGTATGTATTAGTATTATCAAATACTACTACTACTATCAACTTGTCTGTTTATTAATCTGCGTCTACTGTTTGTACCATTTTCATTGTACCTATATTTACCAGATTCTGTAGATACATTGATTTATTTTTGTAGATTTGAGTTAATCGTAGTCAATTGTTTTTAGTTATTAGTGTAGTATCATTGTTATGTAATATCTCCAGAAGTTATGTGGAAGAGAAGCCATTTTGGCCTAACCTCGCCGTAAGAGTAAAATAATATCCTGTGATTTAAAAATCCAGCTGTATCTGGTCTATCGTCGCCATCCATATCCCAAATTGAAGTATTTATTGCTTTTCGCTATTGTGCTAATGAGAGGGAGAATTAGATAATAGGTATAGATGAAGGAAAAAGTGGGTGTGGAAGAAAGGAGAGGGGGAAAATACTCGAAAGGGTGAAGTGGGGAAGGGAGTGTAAATGGGAATAGGAGAGGGAAACACTGTGAGGAGGTTACAACACCCCTTGATGGCGGTTTCGAACGAACTCAAAATCAATCCCTCGGGGGGATGAGTAGGGATTTTTTGGCTAAAACCCTAAAAAAATAAAGGAGCCGGATGAAGAGTTGGTATTAACGGCTCAGTGAAAAAATCCTCCCCTTCCCCCTTCTTACCTCTATTCCCTTCCCCTTTCTCCATCCCGCTCCCTTGCGTGTGACTTCGTAAAAGTAAGAGTCACGTTTCGAGTTTATACGAAATAAAAAAGGGGCAAACGAAAAAAGGAAGACGGAAGGGGGAGGAGCTAAGGAGAGTAAAAAAATGAATAAGGAGTTTTTTTCAAGGTTGGGATGTAGATTGGATCCTTAGCTTGAGGGCATCGTCGGACATCTTTTGTTGTTTTTGTGTATGGGCGTGTGTTCCTGTGTGAGCAGGTAGGGTCGACGGTGGCGCCTCCTCCCCCGTTCGTGGCCCCCCACAGAAATAATGTCTGCGAGAAGAAAGAAATGGAATAAAGATGGCGTCTGGACACGTTTAATGGAAGGGCGAGAGGGATTAAGGAAGGGGATGGGGTCTTTTGTTAGGATACGGACAAAGAGGCGGCGAACGGGAGAGTGTGGATATTTGAGGGCTAACGATGAAAGGTTTGACTTTAATCAAGAATGTATTAATATCTGATGAGGGGAAGAGCGGGAGAGTTTCCGGGGGAAGATTACGCTGTTCGGTGATCATCCGTTCCTTCTTTTCCGAGCGGAATTTAACCCGAGAGAGGTTTGTTAATCAGGACGGTAGACATCGTTCGATCTCCGAAATTTTTTGAGCGCCAACGAGATTTCTCGCAAGAATCTTTCACTTCATTCGTATTCAGAAAATCGGGGCGGTTAAGGAAGTGATTCATCGATTTCCTGACATGATCTCGCAAGTTAATTCCTTATTTGCATATTAACCTGGTAATTCTCCCCTCCTATAATTAGAGGTTGCTAGATTGAAATTGGTACACGAGGAATGCGGTTACCCGCGATGAGTTTAATGGAAATTTTATATCCCGAATTTATCATTTCTGAAACGTGCTCATTTAGCTGTCTCGAAGAACTGTCAGCCCAAGCGCCAATCCATGTTGTTCCTCTTTCGGAATTGAAAAGCAAAAGTATATATGATAAAGACTAGCCAAAATGTAACTTTAGTCACACTTCCAAAGATATTTGAAACAGAAGAAATTCCTTCTTCATTTCATTCAGATTCAGCCTCGAGCGACTGTCTCCCTGAAGGTACTGATCATTAATTTTCATGTCGATGAAGAGGTAAATCTGTCGAGTTTAGAATATACACTGATACCTTGGCCGAAGAAGATTATTCATTCCGAAATCTTCTTCGTTCGCCGAAAGCTGCCCATATAGTCCCAAATCCATAAATAACCGCAGAACAGCCAAAAACTCCTTGCCAGTAAACAAGGGGCAATACACGTTTTGATCTGACCATCTTTGATATTTAAGCGTTGTTATCCATCGCAAGAATCGTTCGATGAGTCCGAAAATCAGTGAACAATACCTTCGTTAGTCTTATTTCGAATGTGACACTGTATTAAAGTCCAAAGACCCACTTCTTTTTAATCCATCCCATCCCCATTCTTCTGATAGAACTATAGAAGGCTACAATAGCCTAATTGTATTAATTGCTAAAAGATTCTCAAGCTCAAGAACAACTCTTACAAATAACATGTTACTTTAAGCAAGCGATATCGAAGATACATTCAAGGAAGTTTTGAGGACGTTGGTTCTTAGGAGAAAATTGCCAAATATATATACATATATAATTAGTTTATTCCTAAAGAACGAAACCTTCCCAGTTTTAATCTCAGTTTCTCTTTACATACCTCCAAAATGAAAAGTACCATTTTCTTAATTGATAATCCTCATCGATTTCATGCCCTCCATAACACGTTTATTTGTTATTATTATAATTTTATTGTTGAATAAGTAGCACAATCCATCGATGTGCTATTCCTATTGTCTACAGTGAAAAGAATACCTCAGTATTGAGGTTCATTCAGGAATAAATTTACAATGGCATTTATTCTGATTAACCTTCGAACATTCAACTGCTTTTATTCTAACTACCGCTTGATATTTTAGCGTGATTCACGGGAGAACAACACGAATATAGAACCGATTTGCTGCGAAAGGAGTGTATGAGACGCCGTCTCTACACATACCCAGATTGCATTATTTTCTCGCAAGATCTAGAATAGGAGAGAGTTCGAGTGAAGAGAAACAGAGTAATTCAGAGCACTCAGAATTTTCACAACAAGTGTCTCGACTCCGTGCGGAAGCTCTGAGGAAATAATCTTCCGCTCCCTTTATACAGGGCGGAGGACCATTAACACAACATCTCCCTCTCTCTAGCCATGCTCCTCTCTCTAAAAGTTAACGAAACAATAGGCGTTGGAGAGGCGGAAGAGAGTATGAAAAGGGTCGTCGCAGGGGTCGCCCTAAAGATGGGGAAAAGGGGTAGCATCTACGCCGATTCCTCCATCTCGCGTACTTAAATTCCTTTTGAGCGGTGGCGAAGAAAAGCCAGGTTAAGGGAAGGGTGGGAGGAGGCATGGGCTGAGCGAGAGGAGGGTTAATTTGGAACCTCTCGACACCCGCAGAATGTTAAATAGTCCTTGTTCGTGGGAGAATAATGTATACTCGTCTTGGATGCGGCACGCGCGGGTATGTTTTACAGCTGTCTTCGGAGCGAAAGGCGCTCTCGGCATCCTCTCTCGGCTTATTGCCTGTAGAAAAATTGTGCATAAATCATCTCGGGAAATACAGCTTCGGATCATTCTCAAATAAAACGTGTAATATAACAAATAAAGTTGCGCGTTTACTCGAGTCACTCCGCGAAAATCGTCCCCGAAATTATTCGAGACGTGGTGAGAACTCAATGAGGATAGTTCGGAGGGATCCAAAGCGTTCGCTTGGTGACGAGGTTTGCACCGTAAAGCGTCGGAAGACACTCATAAAGAAGACAGCATAAACTCAGCGCAAATGAGACGTCTGTAAGGAACGAGGTTTTCTTCCCGAGATATATATCTCCGTAATACCGCACCACTTACTCCGAATGATGCACGGCGGGATTAACATTCCTTAAACTGACGTAATCAGTGTTGCCCTTTAGAGATTGGCTACTGGGATATAAATCAGTCGTTTAAGTCACCGAGAATCACGCATTTGGAGAATTTTCGGGGAACAAAAAATTGGTTTGCTTTGGAACCCTTTCTGCGTTCTCGCGGAAAGAAGCGAAAGTTGGTTATCACGATGTCTGCCAACGAGTTACATTTTTAAGATTAGCCCTTCTTGCTGAAGACCACACACTACTAGGGATCCGAATCCGCGTTGCTCGAGAGGGACAAGATGTACTCGACACAACACATTCACAAGAAGAATTTAGAGAGGCATAAATCGTCGGCGACAAGACTTTGGATAGATATTCTTTTAAAAAAATACCAACACGGGACTGAACTGGTTTTAAATTCCTTCACGACTTATTTTTTCCTCATGAGAGGAGCGTGGGAAGAGTTATTAGGGCAAGGAAAGGAATGCCTCATTCTTCACGGAGGATTTGTGGCTGTACGTAAGGGACGAAGGGAAGAGTCGGTCCATCTCGAGGATTCATAATCTGATCTCATTCTTCTCCTTGCCTCTGGCCACCTGTGAGTCTTATTCGAATCACCTCGGCTCGCATTCCGAAGGAAATCCATTATCCATTGCCTACTTCCGGTCGCTGCTCGAAGGAAATGTCTCTGTCGTCTACAGACCTATATAACTATGCCGTTGACAGTCAGGACAAGTACGGCTAGCAGCGAGAGAGAAGAAAATGTCGATCCTTACTTTTTCTCCAACGGAATTGATTTTGAATTGCCGGAGCTCAGACGATGAAATTGGATTATCGTAGATTTACGAACATTATGTATATAATTTAGCTTAAAAAGGACGTTCATTTTGAGTTTCTTACTTTCTAAATCGAAGAATATTTTGACTTAAACTATTGATTATGGATGGCGGACTGTAAAATCTGGTTCCTTTAATAAGCTTTAGCTTTCATCTTATCTGAGGTACAGTTGTTGAAGAGTAAATCACGATTATTAATGACAATTCTAAATGAAATATACTTCTTTCGCGTCAACTAAATGAAAATATTACGCACCACATAAGAGATATAGTCGAACATTACCTGTACGATATCCACAAATGTATTTCGGTTTACTGTCAAAAATATTTTAATGTGAGTTATTACACATACCGAATATAATTATGCCTTTTAATTATAATATTAAAAATAATTTCTAGTACTGAAACAATAATAAGTTCGTATTTATAACTCATCATATGTAATATCTTTAACACAAATATATATTTCTGTGAAATAGACGCCTAGGTGGTGCATAATATACCGTGTGATAAATTAATAAAATATAGCGATTTCCAGAGATAGCAATATGAAAAAGAAAATCATCTCCCGTTGATATTATTTAAAAAAGTGAATGAGTTTTAAAAATATATTTCTGAAGGTTGATATATGTTTGAATTATGCTTTTCATTCAATTGAAATGCCGGTATATGCTCGCTAACTAACATAAGTTGTAAGTTAGGTCTTACCTTAGCTTTCTTATAATTTGTGAGTAATCAGCCATGTTTAATTAATTTTTTTTGCTTGCGGGTTGCTTCCATGTAGTCCCTTTAAAATCAAATGTAGTGCATTTACGGATAAATTTAAATTCGAAACTGCCTACGAAATTTGAGCATCAAGTCAATTTATTCCCAGCTCGAGCAATGAGGCACTCAGTGGAAGAAAACCAAAGCTAAAGGGATAAAATATTTTAAGTTGAGCTGGCGAAAACGTACAACAGCCATAAATTCCTTTGTAAGATGAAACGGAAAGATTTTTTGTCAATATGTGAGGGATTAGGTCCGTTGGAAGTGAAAGGTGGCAGGCGGTAGCTGAATATTGGTTCTAGGAAAATGGAAAGTAAAGGTGATTGATTGTACTCGTATCTAATTTGGAAAGATGCGGTTACATAACGGATGAAGTGGATAAAAGCTGAGAGAGAAATTAAGATGAGTTGCCTCAGGGAAATTATCTATTAAAAGAATGGAACAAAATCACTCTGTGAAGAACAAAGAATAGAAATTGTATGTAAAATAAATTATAACGATTGCGGAAATACATAAAGTTGTACATGGAATACTGTAAGGACGGGAAACAGCTCTTAAAATGGCTCCTCAGCAATTTTTAGGGATAAAGAAGACAGCTTTATACTCTTATCTCTTATTTTTATCGTGGAAGCATGTCACAAATTAACGCCTACAAAAGTTAATCCCAGCATTTTCTTTTTATTCAAATCCATGTTAAATTTAATAAATGGTTTATTACTTAAAGCAATTACCTCAAGGTATGCTTGAGAATAGTTCTCCTGCTTATTGAAGAGATATGTGAATGCCTTTCTTGTGGAGAGCAGCATTCAGTGCGATTTTCATGTGAAAGTTGCATCGTGTAATTCGAGTACGCGTCTCGAAGTCCCATATTCTAATTTTCCGGCGATACATTCGTAAATTTTTCATGTTCCAATTTTAGCGTTTCCTCTGTTCAAGGGTGATAATGTCTTCATTTACATGATTGAATTTTCCGATATGTTACCGGTAGATACAGTCACGAAGGTAGGAATATCCTTCATCTGAGAGTTAAAGCATAGGAGCTCAAACACAAATTCGGTGTAATTTTTCAAAATATTGTTATGATATTATGCAGACAGATGAACTCAAATGGTAGATTCGATTTACGATTGTTTTTTTGATGTTGTTCACGCATGAACGCGTACACAAAAATTACAAATAACCAAGGTAATGTATTATCGCACTCTACAAAAGAAGCGGTTCTTGTCTTTTTTCTTATCGGTGGAGTTTGCACGTATTTCAAAATTACGTAGCTTAAGATACGCTTCTTGAAACAATACTTTATTCTCGGGTTACAATCAGAATAAATTCGCGAAATTCCTCTCTTCTGCTTTTTGATATATCGATGAATGGAATATTTATCATTTGTAATTTGGCACAGGATAACGGTAAATTTATTTTTCATCAGAGAGTTCCAGCAGATGTTTAGATGTTAAACGATATATTCAGAAAACCTCGATAAGCATTCGCGAAACGCTATCCTGGTCAGACAAACGTGCACGTGTTTTCTTGACGTTTTCACGTCGCCGAAAAGATGTGAGTCTATGGTGTACAACGTTCTGAAACATCATTTACCACTGTCTAGGTATTGATACGTGATAATACGATTGATAATTTAAATCTTAGAGGTCTTCTGAGTGATGATATTCATCCTGTTAATGTAATCGATGTGACCTAGCTTAACTTGGTGGAACCTCATAGAAAAAGAAATAAAAATACTTTGGAGTTTCCACAAGATTTCTTTTGATACTACAAAGTATTTTTATTTCTTTCTCATATTAATCCTGGTTACTTCTTATTCAATTCCTTGAAACATGTAAATGGAGTTGTAAATCTAAGGGAACGCAGCGAAGCTTTTCCCTCGACGATTTTTACTCAGCATTTTAATTCAGCAGGGAAACTCTAGCCTCATCTAAGAAAAAGTTCTTAGAAGCTAATGGTGATCAAACCAGCATTCCGGCTGGTGACCTTAAGAGACAGCAGAAAATTAGGTAAAGCACTGGAGGATTGTGTATGGAAACGGCTACCTACATTCAACTTTTTCCCACATCAGACCTAGGAGAGTGAGGCACTGCCTGCGAGAGACTTCTAAGGTCAAATTCAATGCCTTGACAGCCGCATTGCCCTCGAGGTGGAAAAGATTCTGTACTGAAGTGGCTTCTTACGGGGCGAAAATGTTACGCCGTCTCCGTCGGACGGTTCCTTTAATCATTCAGACTCACTCTCCGCGGAGAAAAGGAAGGAATTCCCGCTCTCCTTTGACTTCATTCTCATCGTCTACCTTTTATCGCCCTCCATCCTGATCTGCAGCTCTCCCAGACAGCTCCACACTCTTACCACTTAATCCCGTGATGTAGATACAACTTCTATCATTCCCTTTTACGTGTCCGTAGGTTTTAAAGAAATTTATTACGAACGGGCGAGGAGGAAAGCGCTCACCGTCGATTTTCCTGGGATCATCCTCACTTTTCATTTAAATCACGTCTCTTTTTTCCCCCTTCACCTTCCCGTCCGTTTTAAAAAGCGGCCGCTCCCGCTTTCCGTCGTTTTGTATCACTCCACCGAGGTCCAGATTGAGTCTCTAACGTTCTTCTTGGCCCTGTTTCTCTCTCTGCCCGAAAATTGCCTCTCCTTGTTGATATGCTGCCCGCTCGCTAGCTCACGCAACGTTACCTTGTTTTCGTCCACATGTTAAGTTGCTCTTGGGAGGAATTAACCCTCGCCAAATATTTTTTTTAAAGCGGTCGGAGCATTTATAAAAAAATAGCTAGGAGTTTATTCCGCCCGGAGATACTCATGGGATGAGCTCTTTTTCCCTCGAAAATTCGCGAAATTCCTCTCTTTGCCGGGTCATTATCATATCGCTGGAATAAAAATATTAGATTCCTTCGGAGCTGAAATTCGTGGCGGAATTAAATAAACAGCTGGAACGTGTTTTCCAAATTGAGTTTGTTTCCCAGCTCTGATCCTCCGTGATTTATTATTAACGACTATTTTAGAGAGCGTAGTTAATATTTATAGATATTTCTTGGACGAATTTCTCTGAAATTGGATTTCACGTTAGCTCCTTGTATTACAACCGATTTTATCTTTCTCTCAGGTATTTTCTGCTCTATTTCACTGATCCACATCAGTGGATATTATCTAATTATCTATCTACCGTGGAATACTTTAAATGCGGAGTTAACGCGGAAGAAATGAGAGTAACAAACATTGGTACTCCATAATGCGGCCACGGTTCAAATTTTTACTTAAAGGAAACACTGAGGAGATAATTATAAAAAATCACCATGATTTATGGACAAAAATCAGGAAATTGTATCGCTTCAAATTGAGTTTGTACATACTTTCAAAGATGAATAATGAATTATTCCAATTATATACTCGTACATCATTTCTCCAATATTGTGTACACATGAGTCGTAACTTTTAACCTTTAAAATGTGAGAAAACCCGGAGGGGTTCTAAGCTTTCACAAAAGTCAGGAAGAATGACAGTTGATCTATTTAAATTCAGCTGAGTAATGCAACTGAAATGACCATTCTCTTTCGGGAAAAATTGAGAGGTAACGAGTAAGAGCCCACTTAATTCAATAAATAGAGTAGCATGGGGTTTTGAACCTAGTAAAATCACGATTCTGTTATCATTTTATATGCACTAGACACAGGATTTGTTACTTCGGAGGCAGCGCCGTGCTGTTAAAGGATCCTTTAAACTGGAAACGTTCATTAAAATATTTTTAACTTCATTGATTTGAGTAGGATTTTTTGGTGATCCAAATTGTTTCAATGTATATCTTGCTGCATTCTTCTTTGTTTGAATTGCTACGAGAATGACTACGTAATAAGATCTTGTTATCAAATAGGGAAACTCTGATCAGCCTATTAGCGATACATTTTTAACCATGGGTGTCGATGATCGGTATGGACTCTGCTTTCCAATTTATTAAACCCTCTTACCCAACCCTGTTTTAATCCCTGGAACAAAAGAGGACTACAAACCGGAGGATTTCTTCTAGTAAACTCTTAACTTTCCTTCTTTCTCCTGCCTTTCAATAAACTCAAAAGCCTTTGACTGACAAATACCTCACTACTTCAGCTACATCAACATCCAAGTCACGCGCACATACCTCTGGTGTCATCTTCGTAGTGTACGCCTTCTCTTACCCAGATACACAACTAAGTGTCGAGTTTCCCACCTTATCCTATTATCTGTCTCACCCGTGTCCTCCAACATCCTTTTGCCTCGCTACTTATCCCGCGGAACTCATTTTTACCTCCCGTCGTGACTGAAATTTCGGAGTCTGCCGCTCCGATGTCGGCTTCTTACGTCTCCGTTAACTATCGCGGAGATGGTTTCGAGAAGATTTGACAGCCGCCTAAACCTCCAGGGATGGAATGGAAAGCGTGGAAGACTTTGGTTTCTCAAGGACGCGACATGGTATTTTATTGCCCGTGTCACATATAGAGAGGGAGAGCTCATCCCGAGCATTGGCAAATAGATAGGAGAATCCAGGAAGGAGAGACAAAGAAATTAAAGAAGTATATCGAACGAAAATGTTTCGAGTTACTTGTTTATATTTGAGTTGCTATGGGCTCTTTAAATCGCGTGAGGCCGATTTTGAAAAATATTTGCGCGTGCAAAATCGCTCGCCCTAAGCGTCGTTCTAACGCGGGAATCTCTGACACTGAAGACGTGACCTGAACAAACCCGACCGCCTAAATTTAGAGCTGCTAATGGCTCAGAACTTGAAGGGCAACAACGGTTGAAGTGACGAAATAATGGAAAAATAAGTGGACTCACGTCAGATGAATGCGGACAGAAATATCTGTAGAATCGACAGAATTTTAAACTTCAAGATCTTATGCACATTTGATGTCATCTATTTATAGCTACCATTGTAAATATGCTCAGGTGTTGATTTTTTCTTGGCGTAATATAGGTATGATGCAAGAGGAGAATTGTCAATCTTCATCAGAGGATCGAACCGGAAAAAAACCAAAACAAACTTTAATTTTCCGGAGCGAAAACGGAATCCGGACAGATAAAGTTGAAATTCTTTAACCCGATTCGAAACAGAAAGTAATTATTTACTTCGTTCCGACTTTTGATTCTCAGCAATGCACATTCTACTTTATAGTAATTGGAGGAAGGTTAGCAAGTGTAACCACGACTTGCAACTACCTAATAGTAAGTTTATTCTAAAATCTAGTTTAATGTAAGCACATTTGCAAATGGCTGGCAAGCAAAATCAAAATACATGTCGAATACACCACCACTATATAAACCACCAATTACCTAAATGTGATGTTTATCTGAGAAATTCTGTAAACGATCCGAGGGAAGGAAAAAAAATGTTCCCGCAGTATTCTGAGGAATTGCTGACAGCAGAAGTTCCGTGCAGAGAAGCCTTGTACCCCATTAGCATGTGAACTAAGGTGGGCATCGTCCGCTTTATGCAAATTGAAATTCACTGCGCCATAACGAACTTAAGGCCGAAAACATAGGTTTTCTTTTTGCCTCGCCATCCTTCAAAACTCTGTAATTTAATTCTTTTATGGGGAAAAGTTTAATAATTTTTTAGGGGAAATTTTATTGGGACAGTCCGGTGGGCGGAAAATATCCCTAACAACTTCTTCCGCTAGCCGTGTACATAATTTCCATTCTTTAGCCGTAGTACCTTGTATTTCAGGTGGAAACCATTCCCCTTTACGATCCATCTAATGATGGAAGCTCACGCCAAGTTTCTCCAGTTCGCCGGAGAAAAACTCGAAAGAGGAGAGGCAAAACTTTTCTTCTCTCTCCCACTGGCCTGTTTCAAAACCACAAAAAGTATACGATCTTCAAAAGTATGCGAGTTAAATGTATTCTATGAGTAGTTTCTAAGAAAGGAAACTAAGTTCCAGATTTTATTCATGTTGCTCTGATCTTTTAACACGCATTCCTTTCTTTTTGAGTGAACGACTCCTTCGAGGTCCAAGGTGGGTAGGTCGGGCTAAAGAAGAGGATGTTTTGGACAATATTGCTTTAAATAAAGGCGTAATTTATGCTAGATAACATTGAGTAACTATTAAATCTACTTATTTATTTATTTACATCATCGTTGCAATTTGGTATATACCAGGTGGCAACGGTCAGGGGTATAAAAGAAAATTGCTGTAATATGTCCAGCATTTGCCCAAAGACCGGAGGAAACCCCCTCCAAAACCTCCAGTGGGCATTACAGATCTTTTCAATGTTACACAAGAATTACAATAAAACAATGGATAATTACATAGAATAAATGGGCACATTGAAGTCATGAATGCACAAATAAAACAAAAACATGTTTAGGGGTATTATATCTTACATATCTAGCACATTTACCAGAAAAAAATTTAACAAATACTAAAACTATATATGAAGTTATTCAGAAGCATAACTTAAACATATACATAATATACATATACACAACTTATGCATATAAAATACCACTAAAGTAAGCCAATATATACAACTAAAAGTGAGCCAAATACTTTACTTATGCATACTTTTTATCTTAGATTAAAATTTTTTGGAATACATTGTGTGGGAGTGCCCCTCTCCCAGTAGTTTTACAATATATCGTTCACATATATACCTAGGCCTTAATTATCCCGGTGAAATATAATAACTTCGCAATTTCAGTCAATGTAAGTAAATTGGAGCAAAGAGTGCAACGGGAGATAAACAATTAAAGAAATTAAAGGAAAGGAAATATTTGATGGCTTAAACACTATTCGCTTTCTGTCCACCAAAGAGATTACATCTTTTTTCTTAAAAATTTGAAGCGAAACCTTTTTCGTTACTTGAGTTGAAATTTTCACTACCCATGGTGAATTACACATCACTCGATTCATACAAATCCGCAGTGATTTGTGAAGGTTTATAAGAGTCGATAATACTTAAACTGCTGTTCTATTTCATTGGATTTATTCAATACAATTTTTAATGTACACTTTTTATTTTCGGTTTGAATTTTTTACCAATTATTTTAAGTTATGCAAGAGTTTCTACAAGTAAAATAATTTCAAACAGTGCAGGGTAATAATAATTCGTTCGGAAGTGTGGATATCCTGATCTCAAATATGCGAACTAGTTTATGTGAGTTAATTTCGCTCACAAAATTAAAATTAGTTTCATAACAGAAGAGAAGCTAAGATATTCCTATCCGATAAGTCAGTTAAGTTTTTATCTCATTAAAGTAATAAAGTGAAAGTATGATTGTAGCAATAACTCTCCTTATCATGATGCGGAAACATTCGGCATAATAATCCCATATTTAATGCAACTGCTATAGTTTTTTTATTGAAAGAGGGAGTAATCTATGAGATTTAAGGACCTTCTAGAAAGATCTGGGAAGGAAATGTTTGACTTTGACAGGAACGCTGAATCCGGGTTTAATCCTAACATAAAATTACTTGAAATATTTGAATTTTCACCGTTCTCTTTCCAGCAAACACTTCATATAATATTCTGAGTAAAGCCTTCTAATTATTGGCTGATATTTAATCATGAATCCCCTCTCTCTCAGCAATGCCAGCAGAAGGGAAAGAGGAACAGCATAAATTTTAGCACATTCACAAAAGAATTATTCAGAGGATCGTAACAGGGTGAAAGTGAAAAGACAAAAGATGATATGAATGATATTTACAAGGGAGAAAGCTCCATCTCACATGGGATTACAGACGCTAGTTCATCCTTCAAACGGAATTCGGGAAGGATATTAATGAAAAAGCTGGATACTAGAACCAGTATGGTGATTTCATTTTGTAATTAGAGTGATGTACTAAGGAAAATGAGGCTACAATAATACAACTATAAGGGAATTGTGTTTTGATAGAAGTAATATTTATAGTGTGACTTAAGGCATACATTGGTATCGTGTTATCATGAAGACGGATTTTTGTTTTGAACGAACTTTGCCATTTTGAAAGAAATTGAAACAGCATAAAAAGAGATCGAATCAGGCACAAGTACTGAAGTGCACGAAAACAAATGAAACAAGGGTACCATATATTATTTATGGAATACAGTGATACGTCGACTTACGAAACGGTCTACATACAAACTTTTCGACTTTCGAAATTTTTCCTTGCTATATTTCGACCTCTAGATATGAATTTAATTTTGAGATGCGAACATAGAAAACAGGAACGATGTAATTTTGTATCTCAAAACCTTGTTTAAATTTACAAACTATGAACAAACTAATTTCGTAAGTCAACGTTACGCTGTATACATATTGATGTGTGCAGTGTGCATGTGCATACACTACGAGGAATAGAAGGGGATATTGACTATATGACGTAAAAATTAGTAGGAACATAAATGATAGAGGGAATTGCGTTTGCTGGTTTTGCAATGTCAAATAATTAGTATCTTCCCTTGAATGAATGAAATGAAACGGTGATGCTGATTTAAAAAATATGTATTAAACCATGAATTATTTCCTTAAATAAACATAGTCATTTCGGATTTAATACGAAAAACGGTATCGATAAATGATATTTAGGATAATAAATTGCACAAAATATGTGCAAGCCATCGCGATGCGAACAAAATCGACTGTGAGCAAAAGTCATGTATGGAATAAATAGAAATTTTAGAAAATCGTATAAAATATTGTCATACTTAAAAAGTGAATTACAGAGTTGTATTCCAAGAAAGGTTAGCTATTGCGTAATATTTGCGAATGTATAGCTTATTGTCGTCAGAATTAATAACTACAGAATGAAAAATGATTACATTGATTGAACACGATATTTGCAGTCTACTGTAGCCTAAGATTTGGAAATCTCATCTCGACCTCACCTGTCATGGTGGTATTTATAGTTATGAAACATGATTTGGATACGAAAAATATAACTTTTTTTATTCAGCATGACAGATATTGAAAATGATCCCGAGCCTAATTCACTCTAAAACTGTAAGTCCACAATTTATCATTGGAAATCCACCACAGAGGAGGTTTAGTTGCCATTTCATCCTTAGAATTATACAAGTACCTTATCGATATAGATTGAAAACGAGTTTAAGAATCCATTACATTTTTTATAAAAATCTATTCATGTTTTGCGGTTTGCTTTAAGGCCATCACTAAGTTTCCTTCGCCACCCAATTAGGCGTGCTCTATTATACGTTCGTCTCACTTTCTCTCGTATCATCCGCTCCTTTCGTAATCGGATTCGGGTTATATTTTCCTCAATACCTTCTCTTACTTTTATATTTCAGCATTCATAACTTATTATAAAGGGAAGATTTTAGCTCTAAAATCCTGGGAAATATTCCGTTGTATCGTAAACGCAAAGCTGTAAAATAATGGGAAATCTGGTCCGGAAATATCAAAACCTTTCATAGGAAAATCTTGAATACTATTCGACCAAAAGATTTTTAGCCCGAAACAAAGCACGAGATGAAAAATTCGTTCGTCGATAATCGCTATTCCGGGCTTATGACCTAAATCGTTCTGGCGTATTAAGTTTTGGGACATGCGGAAGATAAAACTGCAACTCATTCCTAATGTCGAAAAGCAGGTCTCTAAATGTGGAAACGTAGGCGTATCCTTGAAAGATACTTATAATGTAGCAATTTGAAAAGGGGGAAGAGGCAAAAGTCATAGAATTGAAAGAGACAAATGAGTGGAACAAAGCCCAACCGGCGGTGTGGTCCTAACGGGTGTTTCTCAATACAATGCCTAAATAAGAGAATCGAAGCGTTTGTCATTCATCGAAACGGTGAAAATTAATTATTATTTTCATCGAATGGCATATCCCAAATTTGATCTCGTTACATAAAAATTATGACACCCTATTAATTTGGCTGAATATTAATTCGACTCCGAGTGGGGCTGTAGCTTACGCAATACGCAACAAAGAAAGTTTTGATTGAAACTCGAGACTGAGAGTTCAACGGAAACAATAATTTTCAGGCTTGCTATAATTTAAAATAATACGATTTTATTCTTGTTTTTTGTAACCTTAGATATTCCAGAACTTCCTCGTCCTCAAATAGCAGCAGTCTCGCAATGAAACTCAACAAACTCTATCAATGATGACAACAAAACTTAGACGAGCAGAATATCCGCGAAGAATAAAAACACAAAACCTGGGCCGAAATAAGGAGCATTGGCGCTCCGGGAAGGGCGTCATGCCCTTCTTTTTAGATACTTGTGAAGGATTTCTTTAACAAGCCAAAATTTAGGTTCAAATTACATATACAATGAGAAGGAAGTCGTGGCATTTTTCTCATTCAGGTGGGAAAATTGCGCTTTCTCTTTCTGCGGCTGAATGATTAGCTCATCTTCAGCTCATTACTTGCGTGATTTTCGCACATTATAGCGGACTATTTATCCTCTCTTAATTATACCACTTACAGTGGATGTAAGGCCGGTAATGGTACAAGCAGTGACTCAACGGATTTTCTCCCGTTGTATAAGCTAATTTTTCACTCATGCTAATTTCGTCTCTGAAGGTAGTCACGGAATCCGAATACTAATGTATTTTAAAACTCCTGCAATTAGTATTTGGATGAAGTTGTCTTAAAAGTGAAGCCCATCGATTCAAGTAGGAGGAACATCGATGGTAGTGACTACGTAAGTAGTGGTTGGTGAGTTTCGGAATTTTAGAAGAACGTTTCACTCACTGGAATGGAGATCGACGAACTCCTATCAGAGTCTTATATTGACAGTATCATAGGAAAATATATTTAAAAACACAGGAAACGGTTACTTATTACACGGAAATGTTACCCGATTATCCGTCTTATCATTGATTATTATGAATTTGCTGTAGAGTTACGTCTCAATCTATCTAGCGTAAATTGCTTATGAAATCCGAGAAAATATTTCTCCAAGCATTCGTATTTTAAAAATAAGGGAAGAAATGCATGATATTCATGATTTACTAATTGCCTGTCGAGGGTGAATATTAAAGAAACAAAGTAATTTACTTAAAAGAATGATTAATCGTTGAATTGGCAAAGTCAAACTGTTTTGTTCACAATATTTAAAAAAATGTCCACCTAAGCACCATTAGTGGCACATATACTGCTTAGGAAGTATTCAATATCATGCCATATGTTGCGGAGCATCCTATTAGTTATTCCATCGATGGCTTCAAATCCCTCTTTTTATATCATTGTATTCAAACTGTTCCTTAATTAATCTGTATCTGATAACGGCCTGTTAAAACAAGACTAGGCAAGCCACGTTGTTAAGTTTCTTAACGTTTTTAATATACGAGATGATACACGATCACCCAGTTGTATTCCGGATCCTTAATAACATCATTCGTTAAGGAATACGATTAGTAAGTATCCAAATATCGGTGGAGAGGGATTTCAGAATAACAGCTCGGGATACCGTTCGTATGAAAAAGCTTAAGGATTAAACGGAGGTGAGAGAATGTCCGACAGAGGATCCGAAAATGAGAGTAAAATAAGTGAAATAGATGTGAGGACAAGTCGTTTTCGGGACTCATTCTTTCCGCGAACGATACGCGATAAAAATAAGCTAAAGAGGTAACCCAAACGATTCGTTGGCTTCCCCTGCCACATGCCGAAAGGCGACTTGCAGGGCATTCATGTAGATGTAGACAGAGTAATTCTTAGCAGGTTCTCGAACCCAGATCGGGTGGATGTTCTAAACCAACATAGCCATCAATATGCGGATGCTTTCAGCCAATTACCTCTAGATATATTTACGCATCTGTTTTTAATATCTTTGATATAAGATAGAGATGTGTGATCGATCATTTTTCCATGAACATGTTAACATTCTATATTATATATATTTTGTGATTTCGCGGTTTCCCCCTTCTTTGCGGGTTTTTTACCGCACAGTATGGTTTTCGTCTTCTTCAACCTTCAGTTGTGAATGTTATTCCTCATAAAGCCAGTCATTTTGTGTTATTGTTTCTTTCTTCAGTTTTAAACATTCATTTTTCTCATTAATTTTCAATGGAACTAACGCGCAGGAGAGGCCAACTTGGGCCTAACCTTGACTTAATAAAAAATGTATTCATTCATTATGTTCTCATGACAATTGTTCTATGGAAAAGTTTTCATAATCTTTTAAATTACTGAATACCTATGCTTTTGTCATAATGCCTCGTTACCGCTCAATTTGTATGCGAAATTTGAATTAAAAATTATCAACTCAAATACCTGTAATTGCTTTCCTAGAGAATAGAATAGCGGAAAACTTTGTTTCTCCTACGCTCCTACTTAAAATGGTGAGGCCGGAGGTTTAAAGAAGTAATGGATGTCGAAATGATGCAACCGAAAAAGGCGATAAAAGGCGGAATACCTGTGCAAAAGGAGGCAATTCTGTGTTATTCCGGCTATTTCACCTCGAATTCCTCCGCAATTCGTTCCTCATTTTTTCTCTTCTTTTGATTCCTTCTCCTTAGAGAGAGAGGGCACACGCTTCTGGCACGTGCAATTCTCCTTCGATGACGAGTGAAAATCAAGAATGGAATTTTCAGAACTCCTTTCTTTCTGAGTCGCCTTTTTTATCCATGGACGAGAAAGCGAGCCGACGGTGTACAAAAGCATCGGAAAAATTTCACTCGATTCATGCGAGTGCTTTTTTCCGTAATCGTAAGTGAATGCACTTTTCCCTTCGCCGTGCGTAAGTGGGTTAATTAGCGAACTGTGTGTTACATTTCTGCATTGCCCGACTCGCAGATACTCCGGAAATGCTTTTTTACATTTCAAACGGAAACCATTAGGCGCAAAAAGTTCGAAAATCGATGGTCAATTTAATTTTCTCTGCACACACACAGAAAAGGAACCTTTTTTCGTGGCGAATAGCTCTATTGATTGGGAAAATTTAGACAAAAGTATAGCCATACCTCATATGTAAATTATTTAGGAAGCAATGGTCCAAGTTTCCTGGGCGTAATTACTAAAATATGAAAAAATCGAAGAAAGCGAAGGATTATAATCGTTTTTTCAGACGCAATGGAAGCACGACGTAGTGGTGATATATTGTACTCCACTAAATTTTCATTCATCCTGTACACGAACACTGCGTAATGAAGGACTTGCACCTATGGGATGCTGAATATCACTGAAAAAGTTCCTCGAAAACTTGTTCCTCGTTCCTTGAAAAGTTTTACGAAAACTTGTCTAATTACAATATCTTGATTATCAATTCTTTATCGTTCTGGGAAGTGCTCAAAATAAATTCTCTATAATCCGCACAAAGCATACTTGATGGAAAAATTTGAGTATTTGGGCCTTCTGGGATCGAAGGTATGACAGCTATGATCGATGTCTCACTTTTCTTCGGGGTTTGGGGTTGGTACTGATACCACATAAAAGTGTCAAGTCAAAGACACTTGTAATTACGGCTGAGACTCCATAACCTACGTGTAGCAGTACAATATATACTGGAGTACCTACCTCACGTACATTTTAATAAATGTTGACGAGAAAGGTAAAGAATGTCTGGGAGGTAAGAAGATGAAATTAAATAGCAGAAAAATTTAATTGTTTGTGAAAAAAAAAACGGGATAAAAATTTTTCTAGGTGGAAAATTCCGCTGTGTGTATGGCAATGCACGTGTGTTGCGTGGTTGCCTACCTTCGATTTTCAGTTGCAAATTTTGCATAAACAAAGGCGCATTGAGTTGAACGGCCGGACACGTGTCTGTTATTTTGGTGCAAGGAAAGTGTCCTGAAATTTTCGTGTAAATCCGTGTTCCACAAACCTGACGTGCTCTTGTAAGTTCTAACTATTCTAATAAATAAAGAATTTGTTTCTAAACAGTAAAATTAGCTAATTTAATACAAAGAGGTACCCTTAATAATTACCCTTAATTTTAATACAAAAACGCACAAGATTTGTCGGTTGACAATGTGAAAATAACAAGAAAATTCCAACAGAATGTACTCTTATAATTTGCCTGTATAGATGCGAAAAACATGACTGCTGCGAGGTAACAAACGTACGGGTAGAGATTTTATAAGTAGGAAAACATATTTTCGCCGTAAACATGACAGAGAGATACAAGCTTCATTCGGGTTCATATTCCTCACGCCAGAAAACATTCGAAACAGAAAAAAAGAGGGCGAATGAATTAAGACATTTTCGAGAGACGAAAAATTGAGTTCGCCGGAGGGAGAATTGAATAATCCTGCATGAGCCTCGCCGTATCGCCCATCTTCTCCGATGACGTGCGAGGAAAAAATTGTTTTATCGCGGAGAAATTTAGGCCTATTTGTATTATTATTCTCTCTCCATTTAATGCATATTCAACCGCTTTATCGCTCCTGCCGAGGCCGAACGACCGCTAGGGAAAATAAACAGCGGACGGTAAATAAAACGCGAGATAACTCTTTCCGTGAGAATAATAATCTGACGAACGCGTTTGAATCCGCCGGAGTCGCTGCCAAAGTCAGCTCTCCGATGCATGCGCGTGCTATGAAGGTTGCGGTGAGTAACGTGCATTGCAGAACGTCCCCCTTCCCCATGGCGTGGCCTCGGTGGATGGCACGAAGACACGCAGCAGACCGCCACCACAGCTACGGGGTGGCATCGAAGACCGCTACGCCACGGTCATTGGGAAATTGAGGGTGAAGCAGTGTGAAGAGAAGGTGAAAGGTCTCGCGCGAACTTAGCCACGGCTGTAATTTTAGGCTTTCCGCGTAAAAACACGCGTTGTTTTTCCTGTACAGCTCAACTTTTCCTTTTTCCTCCTGGATGTTTGGCCAAACGGGACTTCGAGAGCGTCTGCAGAAGTTGGCACGCGATTCAACTTTTGGGTTTGCCGTGCTGATAACATTACGTATACGAGCCTTTCTGACGAATGCTAATATTTTACACGGGAAATGGGTGGGGTAACGAAGTTTTGCTAGCAACCACTTCTTTCAGGAGTAGAAATTAATCGGTTGCTTTAATCCTCTTAATCATTTAAGAGAAATAATAACGGAGACTTCTACCCTTCATCGTGAATTTATTCAGCGCAACCGGTTTCATGAATTATTGATCCCATCGTTTAACACTTCTAACTAGCTAATCTAAGAAAGCATAAATTTAGTTAGCAAAATTTTAAGCAATTGATTAATACGTATTGAATGGTTACCATATTTCATATGAAAGCTTAGTTTTGATTAGTTTAATCTTAATTGCTCTTTAAGATTTCCTTGAAACGTTTTCCATATTTATGGGAAGCATAACACAATGATTTTATCCAATTAAATGGCATTTATATTCTGCATAGCAGCCGATCCAGGAGCATTGGCGATATGAAAATATTCCATCAATTTTGACGCAAATAAAAGCTGCGATTTAATCCATCATATATAGGTTAAAGGCTACGTTATTTATCCACAAAGCGGTCATTACGGGGCATAACTCATACTTCAAAGTGAATTTTCTTAGTGCCTCTTTTTACGTATTTTCTCTTTAAATTAAGAGCGACCGTTATTTCTTAGAACCTGGGTGGAGTTAACCTTGAAGGAAATTTCAATCAGAGGCAGAAGAATTCATTGATATAGATTACTATGGACAGAACAAGACGCAAATCAATCATTAAATATTTCGCTATAATTATTGGAATAGTTGTAAAATAACCCTAAGGGAAACATTTCTCTTTCGAAAGTCACTTAATGTAAACTAAATTACAGTTATAAACTGTGGATTGCTGTTTCAAAAGGATCTACATTTAAAACGATAATTCCACTCACTTCATTGCGAAAATTTCACAAATATATGCAGGAAGAGGTTCACGTGAAAAATTACTGCTGTCCGAGATGTGCATTTCTGGTACGCGGAGGGTTATGTCGCAATAAATTCTCCAAAAGGTAGAGCAAAAATAATAACCTCTCTTCCCTATTTGTATTGCACCGTAAACTTTCAAGGTGACCTAGCACAGGCACATGCAGGGCAGAGAAATAGGAATGAAAAACGTTCCCGGTAAAGGAGCACCAGCGAAAGAAGTAGAAAAAGAATTGCATGGATACTGTCAAAGGATATTCCGTTGGCTTAAATAAATGGGCTGTACTGGTATTATAAAATACCAATGTTATATACTAAATTTATTCGAGAACTAAGTATAAAGCATAAGGATAAAATTAGTTAACTTAAAAACATCTCACGATAAAGATTAACCAAAGACAGGTAAGCAGAATTTAATTTATCACAAAATTTACCCAACCAAAGGGGTAACTAATCGCACATAATTTCAGAAGATTATGTCAGGCTAAAACGGAATAATTCCATCCAGTTTCATTTGATTTATATTTAATATGAATATGGTTGAAAAATTATTGAAATCCGAATACTTAACATCACGTTCTCCAGATACACTCCAGATACATATTCGCCATCAAAATGCTTAGCGTAATCACTTATATGATAATTTACCTTTAGAGCTATTCTGTAGGTAATTAGTGTTCTTCCATAGCCTTTTCGACGAAAAATCGTAATGAATCTTGACATTTCTTGAAATGTTTTCACATCAGTGACAATGGCATGCTAGAACAATGAAATTGTTATTAATCTTCTCCTGGGCTTTTAACTGTTGAAGCGGCACTTCCTTAACCTCACTTTCAATAATGAGGTTAAAAATAAAGCCGCTCCAACATTAAAATCAACGGTAATGAATGCACGAGGTGACTAAGTCGGTTTCCCTCTTTCCCCAACAACCCGTCACGTTATCAGGATGCCATCGTCACGGCAAGGGTTTTCCCCGAATTTGCACGGGAGAGAAAAAATTGCGCATTACATTTGCTGCAGGAAATTGGAATAAATCAGAAACTTTTAGGATGTGACCTTATCACATGGCGCACGACGTGTTCTGCTCGACTGCATTAAATTATGCCGGCAATTAAAAAATATGCGGGGCCTTATCGAGGGCGGATCTCTTCGATGTCCCCTTAGCCTCGAGTCATGCCAACGCGTCCCTCCGGAGGCTCACGGTTGACTTGACGCGAAAATGTAAATGTTTGATGTCACAGAGAAAAGATGACGCGATATAAAGCATGCGATATACATAGAGAAACCACGACCCATAAGTCTCTATCCGGGTGGATAACGTTTTTCTCCGAGAAAATCACGATGTGGAAATTCTGCTATAAGTAACCGTGGAACGACCCAAGAAAAGCGGGTCTTCGGGAATTGTCAGCTCATAATTCGCTTAGCTGCATTTATCATTTTCATTTCCGTATCGCTAAAGTGGATAATGCCCATTCGAGTCTGCACGGGAAATCTTAGAGATACGCGCAATCATTCGGTGAGTTCATTAATTCAATCTGAAATGTAAATGGGCTTTTCTGCGAATATTGTCCTCGGGTAGAAATTCGGCGCTAATAATTTGGTTACGTGCCTCGAGATAATTTGATTCAGAGTCCCTAACGAATATTTTGTCGTTCAAATAATTATCAGTGAAAGAGTTAAAGATAATTAATATTATTGCACCCTTTACTCAGCGAGGTTAAAATCCGAATGGGCCTCTCTCGCACCTAACCTCCTAAGTCTGTCGCAAATTAGCTTGAGATACGTGAGGATATTTGTTAGAGAGTTAAATAAATGCAAACGATGTATTACAAAATTAAGGCTACGAAGTTAAATAAACAAAGAGAGTAAAAGGCGGTATTACAATGTATACTTAAAATGAACTTATTGGACTTAAATGGACTAGTTTTCACTTTAACAAAATAGGTATTATTATAGTTGATGCTTTCTGGCGATATTTGGTGGAACTTCTCCATAATAAATAGGAAAAAGAAACAATCTGTCTACGTCCACAAACTTGACAAGATTGTGGACGTAGACAGTTTGTTTCTTTTTCCTATTTATTAGGTATTATTATATAGGCTAGGTATTACATGGTTAGAGAAAAAGTGAGAATTATAGTTACAATTCACGCTAGTTCGTCACATATATAGGAGTTTAATTATAATCTTCACTTTAACTCTAATAAAAACCGCCATCACATCATGCCTTAAAATGGACATTATTTAGTCTACTTTATGTCTTGGTATTATTTGAACTTAAAATAGAATGATCACTTTATGGCCCAGATATATATTATTTTGTTAGAGTTAAAGTGAAGATTATGGTCAACACGTAAGCTAACCCATCATGCATACATATGGGGTTAAATATAATCTTAACTTTAACAAAATATCATGATACAGGGCCAGGGCCCTAAAATGAAATTTAGTTTAAGTCAATTTTAAGTATAAATTATAATACGGGGCCATTATATACCATATAATATCATCCATAATAATACCATATAATAAGCATCCACTATATTACCATATTTTTACCTCGAAATAAACGAAAAGGTTTGAGTGGAGCAAGAGATCGGAGAGAATTCTGATGCATACAATGGATAAAACATAAAAACATAGGATGTCATAAGAAAGATAGAAACCCTTGTTTGCAAGATGGACATATCAGCCATAAGTTACAAGAATCGAAAACGAAAAGTCAAAACTTTCAATTACAAAACATAAAAGGATTGAGTTAGATGACACGAAGGATAATAAAATACGTGTAAAATAATTGAGAAATAAATTCATTGTCAGAGACGCAAAGAGGACAAAAGTAGGATAAATTATTAGTACCCATTAATTAAGTATATAATCAGACAGGCTATTATCATAGGACCTGTAAGTGTTAAGGTGCCTCCCAGAAAATATTCAATATTCAGGTTTTTCCATTTTTATTATTTGATATTACCAATTTTATGGGTAAATACACCCATTTATCTGCATTTTCATTTAAAAATGTTCCAGATAGCCCTAGCACACCGACCAATGCATACCGACGTGTCAGATGGCAAAGACAAAAAGTGCGAAACTTTCGGAAAAGATACTTCGAATGAAGCCGCGGAAGATAATGGAAATGGCATTTCAACGCGATTTCAATTCGTCGAAACAAAAAAACCCTAATGTCCCACTCTGCATATAATTTCATAACTCATTCCTGGCAAATCTGGCGTCCTGAATAAAAAGGTTGCAAGAGTCGTCTCATTCATCTTCGTAGAAGATAAGGAAATCTGTACGGCACAGTACACCGAAGATGGATTATGTCCCCTGAGGAATAAAAGTTTCACGAACCTGAAAACTAAAATTCTGCTTTGGATTGAGGGGTGACGTCATAAAAAAAGTCGCCAAACGTTTATTGTAATCTATTTTACCTTATCAAGAGTTTCGAAAGCAGATCGATGAGCCTATTTGACTGCTCGTTTCTTACAATTAGACCACGATAAAAATGGTGACGCATTAAAAACCGCGGTCGAGTTAAAGAGACTCCGCTTTGCAAAGACGGCACGTATTGACTGTCAGTCGTACTTATAATTTCCTTACTTATCTACTTATGGGTCAGTTCCATCAAATGTATTTCCCTATAACGGAACCACTAAAGTGAATTTTTTATTGTAAACAGCTTAGAAATTCAGCTTTTTACGCTGTATGGAAATATAGTATAAATCTCCTACTTCCATTAAACAAAGCCAGGTATCATCCTAAAGGTTAAAATAGTTATTCGAGGGTTGGATCACATTCCCTTATTATTTCACTCCAAGATCATATTTTTTTAATGACTCACCGGTAAGGATGTTCCAATTCCAACAGCTCTTAGCAATACTTGCTCCGCAGAGGTATGGAAATCTTAAGAAAACCAGCTACTTCGTTACTACTACTTTTCTTTCCTTTCCATAACTACGAAAGTCTTGGAAAAGCACAGGACTGGAATTATAGGTTCAAAATGATTGTAGCAAAAAGGTCGAATCTCTTCCATCAGAATTAGATGTTAGTATTCTCTGTTGATAATGTAATTATTCGTGTATATTCTTGGAGGCAATTTGTCTCCCTTTATATTTATCAATGTTATGTTGCGTGTTACGAAGTCCTTGATTAAGGAAGATGATAGCAAGCTGTCCAGAATGAAATATAATTTTTATCGGAGCAGTAAATTTATTGAGAAAGACCAAGAACTGCTTTCTTTTTTATGTGGCTCTGTTTCTTCTGTTTACTTTAACACACTACCAACTAAATAATTTCCACAAATTTCATGAGCAGTCATTCGTAATGGTCAAGACCTCCTTTTCCCTGTCACAATTTTGGTAAAATTATTAGCGTCGCATTTTCCCTAGAAAAATTATAAAAAATTTTACCACGATATGAAATGAAAACGTATTTCTCTTTTCGATTTCTATGATTTACCTTTTTATCTTTTTTAATGAATTTATAATATTTGAGATTTAAATGTAAAACCGGCAACGAATGAGTCTCAATACAGTATTTGAAACTATTACTTCGACAGAAAAATCAGAAATATTGTACAGTGTTCTGAACATAATTCGAAACTTTATTTCCCTAATCGAAAAGAAGTTATAACGCTGAAAACGATTCATAGTGGATACGGTTATGATACTACGAGTACACACTCGTTAAAATATTCGACGCAAACATGAAGGAACTAGAGTTGATGAATATATTCCTGTATGTGCAAGTAAAAATGCATAATAAATTACGGAAATATCACGAAATTATTCACGACCTTTATTCAAAAAACGGACTATGTGCGTCTTATTATCAACCATTTTACCGACCAGATTATCCTCTTTCAACTTCTCAGTAAGGAGAATTAAAAAGTCGTCTGCCTTGATACTATAGATGAAAAATTTAACACTCGGGTTCACTATGCTTGGTCAGATCAATTTCTTTCTGCGCGATAGTTATGCTTCTTCTACGAAGCCTACTATTACTAATGCCAATATAGTGAACAGTGTACTAGCACTCGAATCATGAACCGCTTGGCAAAGGAAGTTTTTTCTCATTTTGAAGGAAAAGAGACTTTGTACTTTTACCACGGGATTTTATTGTAGACATGACCAGGTTTCAGCTATGATGATGATGGCGACCTCGATGTTGGCGATTATTCGCTGAAACCTGGTCGTGTCTACAATAAAAGACTGTGGAAAAAGTATGTCTTTCTCCAATCAAACATGGAGTATTTCCATAAAACATCGCCAATGTCTGTGTTTTTTTTCTCATTACATTTTGACCTCCAGATATGAACTTAATTTCGGAAACGAACCGAAAAATCCGTTAAGATAAAACAGAAAATTTGGCTTCGAGCTACAAAATTTTCGAGTTCCGAACTTGGAACTGGTGGAAATAAAGTTCGTAAGCCGAGGTATGCCCACTGTGCTAGCTTTCTCCGAACCTCTACCATCTCCCAGGAGGCGAATTCTTTTCCTTCGGCTCTAGTAAAGGCGGCGAGACAGGAAGCGCGAATGACTTATCGAAAAATACGATCCGGAATACGCGATAATTTGCGTATGGATCGGCGTCAAGTACGTAACTGGTATCAGTTACCATATTTTCCCCGAGCGAACGGAAGGGAGGCCGGGAGTGGTGGGAGGAGGAATTGTAAATTCGGTCTCTCCCGAGGCGGAGTTTTGTTGGTTGGGCATCGCGTGCAAGGACCCTTGGAGCACATGAAATACGAGCGGAGGAGCAAGGTGGACACGCCCGGACAATATGCTCCTTTCCCTGGGGGAAGTCACGCACCGCCCTGTCACTCTCCCAATCAGGAAGGAAACTCACCCCAACTCAACCCTTCAACTGCTTTAATTTTCCCCTCGACCCCTTGACTCCACTTTGGAATAGCCGATTCCTGAGGATCTTACGTGCCACATCGTGAGGGGAAAATGCTTTTCTCGCTCCATTTTTTCAACTTCGCGTTACATTTGAATCTATTTGTGGGCTCTTAAGAGAGAAAGGGGGCAAAGAAGTAGAAAATGAGCGATGAGAGCCAAGGATGTCTTTCCTCTTTCGTGTCGCAAAACATCGAGGGTTATTAATGAGTTTGGCCCGGTGTCGCGTTTTGGCTTATTTCAGAGTGATAATTTTATCAGGAAAATCGCTTGGATTCGAGTTTAAACGCCAGACACGATAAAACAATTTCATGGTGAAATATTTAAGTGGGTCAACATATTAATACAATGGCTTCAGATAAACTTACACCGTACATCATATCGGTGTGGCGAGTACGGTTTTAGGTCGCGTATATCCTTATAAGAACAAGTTCTCTAATCATTCAACGCTTGAGAAATTTGCAATAAATATAAGTCTATTTGAAATTGAAGGAATGGTAGAGTAGCATCATTGCTAGACCTCCACGCATGACTACCCATATGTGGGTATTACTAATTAACTCTTGAGCGCTCTAATGGCTTGGAATGCAGCCACGAATGAAGGCTGACTTGCATACCATTTACGGTGATTTATTTTCATTATTAATAACTGTTTTATCGCTTATGGCGAGATAATGTTTGCTTAAAGTGTTTCCTCTCGAAGAATGTAATTATGACTGCGGACTTTCTTGGGATCATGGAACAGACTTTATTACTACTTCATGCCTCGTAGTAAGGTCAAAACTAGACGATTACGGAAATTTCATGGAAGAATTTGAACTGATTTGCTCTTTCAAAACACTTACAATGAATAGAATACATTGCGAAGTGTTCTTGAAATATAAAGCTTAGATCACCATGGGCACGTAAACATATACCAATATATAATACAACTCTCCATGGCTTGATTCATTAATAGAAAAATTATTCGAGAACCGAGTGAAGTTCTTCTTAATTTGTATACTATGCACTGATTAAGTCTTAAATGTAGGGGTTGAGAAATTGAGGAATTTGGTTGATTTGTGTCTTGTTATTCCTGTGATAAATTATCCATTCTTAAATAAGACTGACTGTGAATTGAGCTTCCATTATTTGTTTATTTCCCTGAGACTACATGGTTTGATTACGGTGGAAAACGAAGCTATGGCATTAAGGAAAGTATTACGTAATCGAAAAGCCGCCTGCCTTTAGAAAGCAAAACATATATCGTGAGAAATGTATAAATTGGTTTCAAATATAAAAAAACTTTGACAACACCGGAAAGAAAAATTACATAATGAGTTCCACGAATAATATTTGAATTCTTACGCACGACCAGTTTCGTTACATCGTAACATCATCAGGATTTGAATGAAAAACCTAGTTTACTCTGAGAGAAAGAGAGAATGACTAAAAAATTACTCTTTCAAAAAAAAAAGAAGCGTTTACACCGATTCAACTACTATCGATAGTAACGTACGATAAGTATTCCTATCGACTTTCAGCTATTAAAGGGAATACCAGCTTTTAGAAGAATTTATACGCTCATCTAGCTTTTGTTCAATTTCGAGTCCATAATTTCACACAGCACATATGACACAACGGCGTTAAATACGCTAATAATTCAGGCGAATGTAAATCATAGAGTGTGACTGCAATTATTGGACATTTCCAATTCATGAACTGTAAATATCTTTCATTGAGGATACAAAAAAGAATGATGATACTGAACCCAGCGATTGGAAATTTATTGGAAAAGTTCATGAATCATACAAAGTTTTGTAATATTCTCAATTAAAATACTTAAATAAAATTTGTTGCAGCTATGTTGGGCACCAATCCAATGAAATATATCACTGAGATCCGTTACAGTCATTGGCTGATCCTCGGAAGGGAAAATTGGGCGATATTGGTGACTTTGTAGTACTAGCAATTTATCTAGGACAGGGATAGCAAAATATTTGCTAGTTTTGCAAGAGTACCATATTCGATAACTATATAGGATTTGCACGCCAATCGGGTGCCAAACCATAGAGTGAGATTCTAATATTATCTAGAAGTAGTAATTTTAAAAATTCTTCGACAGCTAAGGTTTATAATGATCTACCTGAGTCATTAAACAATAGAGTGCAACGCTTAATTAACTCCTGTGTAAGATTCATATTCGATATAAAGAAGACAGAACATATTAGTTCATATCTATATGAACTAGGTTGGTTGAGGACTCACTGTAGACTAGACTTGACTCACTAGACTATTTATTTACTCTCAAAAATAAAAGACCCAACCATCTACTTGAGAATTTGAAAAGTAGAAATTCAGTCAGCTACCGCATGCATACAAGGGCTTCTGATGATAACTTCTATTGCCCCTCTCATAAAACTAATGCTTTCCAAAGATATTTTATTGTCTCTGCAATTGATTTTTGGAATTCCCTTCCAAATAATATAAGAAATAAACGAACCGAAAAATCCGTTAAGATAAAACAGAAAATTTGGCTTCGAGCTACAAAATTTTCGAGTTCCGAACTTGGAACTGGTGGAAATAAAGTTCGTAAGCCGAGGTATGCCCACTGTGCTAGCTTTCTCCGAACCTCTACCATCTCCCAGGAGGCGAATTCTTTTCCTTCGGCTCTAGTAAAGGCGGCGAGACAGGAAGCGCGAATGACTTATCGAAAAATACGATCCGGAATACGCGATAATTTGCGTATGGATCGGCGTCAAGTACGTAACTGGTATCAGTTACCATATTTTCCCCGAGCGAACGGAAGGGAGGCCGGGAGTGGTGGGAGGAGGAATTGTAAATTCGGTCNGGCCCTAACATTACCTATTTATTGCGACAACAATGAGATTAAGAGGTTGTAATTGACGTAATTTAAAAAATATATTATTAGTAATGACCAGAATCCGAACTTTAGTAAAGGGGGTTCCTTTTTAAGTAAAGACTACACAACAAGAATAGTGTAAATATGAAATAATTACGAGGATATTATTCCCACATTAACAGATGAATAATGGCAAAGTGCTAAAAGATGGCTACATTCTTTTATCAAGATATTTTTAAAACATTTTTCAGTAGATTTAGTTACATAGCCCAATGAAAACAATAAAACGAGCAAATAATAATGGATTATTAGAATCTGCTTTGCGGCATCGTATATAATCCACTAAATTCTCTATTATTATTTAATGGAAACTAATACCCGAGCTCTAAATACTTCTTTGAAAATTACTCAAACATAGATTGCAAATTAACATATTGTTTTTTATTTAGTGTAGATTTTGTTTGTTTTTCACCAGAACAAATTATTCGCGGCAAAATAGTCGATTTCTTACAATAAAAACAAATAAATTTGCTACTTTAATTTAGGATGCTTATATATTCTTCTACGGTTTTGCTTCCGAAAAAAATATCTAGGCTTTATCCACACAAAACTGTCCAACGTAAATTATGGCTTTAATCTATTTCCTTTATATAGTAGTCCACGGATATATAGTCTGTTACGTATTCTCTTTGTTATTTCATATTCCTTTATAACATGATAATTTACGTGCATCTTTATATGGAAATGTTCAATGTTAGTTAAGCAATGGTTTAGTGTCTATTAACTTTCACGTAACATCAGTGCCTACTCTCCAATAAAACATAATGTTGGTTGTGCGGAAGTGTGTGTGTGTGTAACTATATATACCTATACACACGATTTGTAGTATAAAAATACTATTACGACTAATTATATGGCATGCAGATGCTATTATTTCTGCTATAACTATTGTTATTTGTATGGCTATTCTGAATTTCTGCCGAAAATTTGGCTTCATCGATAAAATCTTATCTGATAATAATACACTGAAAACAGCTGTCGGCGATGCAAGTACCTGCATATCTCACACGCGACATCCCATTAAAATGTAGTCAGTGTCTTTCATTGGATCGAGTTTTACGCTGATACGTAATTACGAAGGCTTAGTTGTTTGTTACATCTAAAGATATTTTCATCCTTCTGAAAAAAAGTATTTTTAATCTTTTGAAAATATGAGGAGGACCGCTTACTGCATGAAAATATTTACATTCTCATCTCGCTGAAGTAATTGCGTTACGAACGTATATTTCGCGCCGACATCATGATGAACCGAGCGAACACCTGTTAAAAGTCGGCAAATCTCGAACCATGTTCACCTGGAGCGTGAAACTACTTCCACTGGGTCACCGGAGATTTTTACGCTAAGACGTGCAACTGCTCATTACAACATCGTAATACGCAATGCTAAATATATCCTTCGCAGGTCTCGGCTTCACCCCTTGCCATTTCGCAGACACCTTAACACCCATTCCCTTCTCGTCTCCCTCCCTTGCCTCGCCATTTCGCTTCGCTGAACCCGGGTGACGTGTAATCGCACGTAAACTTGGTAGATTGACGTCCTCGCAGCTGTAAGCATCGCACTGGCGGCGGACTCGATGTGATGGCGGTTGCTGCCAGGTTAAGAGGCCGAGTAGCAGGGATTGCGGGGGAGGAAGTGAGGGGTTGCGAAGAAGCAGATAGAACGGATGGGAAAGAAGGGACGGAATCGGCAAGGTTTGAGAAGGAGAGATTGAGAGGTAATTGGCGTGCGGGAGGCGGAGGGAATAATAGGGTTTTGGACTCCGAAATTGGAGCAATCAAGGGGAGAAGGAAGGGGAGCCATGGGAGAGAGGAACGTGGGGGAAAGGTTGGATTAAAAGAGTAATTCTAAGCGATAAAGAGCAATTGTTTATGGGTCGGCCGAGGTCTCCCGAGAGTGCGAAAATAATAAGCCCGAGTTCTCGGACGGATCGATTCGATGATGAAAATTTCCCCCAAATTAAATTGGTTCGTTTCCGGGCAAATGCCCAGATGTGTGCTAAAACGGAGGCACATACGGAATGAGCGATGATTTAGGGAGAGATGGGGACGCGTGTTGACCATGCCCTTAAAGGAGATTGTGGGAATATTTCACAAATACCGGCTGGCGATTATATAATGCGAAAACGTCGACCTCAGATTTTTCGATTTTTAATCAATTTAAGGGAATAATGAGAATAAATTACTGTAGAAATTCTCATCCTTTCTGTTCCATTTACAAACTTCAACGAGGATGTAACTCTTCCTCAAAATTGTTTAACAAGCTATTAATTTTTCGAACTAGAATTAGTGCTTTACAAATAATCATTTTAAAGCACGGATCAGACAGAGGAATTTTTAGGCTAAAATTGAGACTATAAAGTCCCATCTTCCATTTTGCACAAACAAAAAGAATATATGCATGAATACAAANCTTAGTTCTATATTTTTATGGATGATATCGTGGAGTATAGGTAATTATTTTATTTCCATATTTGATTTCCACTCATTAGAACGTCAAGTATGAGAAAATATCAATTTTTCCTTCAACTTCTCCTCTTTCCACTTTCCTGAGAAACGGTCGCCTCTTTTAAAATAATACTACGAACAGATTTTATAAACTGCGCCTCATTTCAAAATTCACGTTTATTTAGAGCTTAATCCGCAATTTCAAAACGTGGGATGATTATATTTCACCAATGCAGACAAGTTGTCAGTTGCAAACGTCAGATAATACTCTCAAGTTTTCCTTTCATCGCACGGGAACGTATTTCGTTTTATCTCTGAGAAGTCATGAGAAGTAACTGTAATATTTACTTAGCAAACTATCTCCAACATGAAGCCGCCATTATAAAAAAAGTATTTAAAATTTATTTTTTGTCGGAGGAGGAAAATTGTATTTAGCTTATTATTTATAACTCCATTATAACAATTAATAGAATAAAAAGAAAATAAGTAATTTTTAAGTTCCAATTTTATTTTATGCGAATGTAAAACAGTTTTAGACATTTATTGGAATAATGCAAAATACACAGGGGCTGATTATATCCTATTAATTTTCTTCCTTTAGAATACGAATCACTAAAGTCATGTTAATAATCTCTACCATTTATTCACATGAAATTATGTTATAAGAACCCTCTTCAATCTCTTTTTTTTTCCTCATTCCAAGAAACTCATTACATCAATGATCATTTCATTAACGTTTTACAAAGGCTTTCATCACTTGCACTCGATCTCATCTTCTTTTTAGCCATCCATTAATATTTAAATAGCGTTTATTCATTAACCTGGATTTCATTTCAACGACGCGATTCTAATTTCCCACAGCGGCAGTGGTAAGTTGTGAAATACGTAAGCCCTTTTATCCACTTCTCATAAATATAAGCTTTACGACATTTAATGCCACCCAGTAATACTTTTCGTGTATGCTCGGCATGCTGAAACAGGAAGTCAATTATATATGTCAATTGTTTTCCTTATAAAAACACCAGGCTAACATTAAACTCAAATCAAAACCTCTTCTAATGGAGACAGGTGGATTAGAAAGTTCTGGAAATCGAGATGTCACTGCGGAAATTTTACAAGATGGTTTTCTTCTCCATCAGCCCAAGTCCCTTCCCACGTATGGGCAAAAATATATTAGCAAGACATTTATCAAGAGATAATTTTAATGAAGATAGACCGTTCTTATTAGGGAGTCATTTGGTCGGTGGAGCGAGTCAAATGCAATGGACAACGCGATGAGTTGAAAAAGAGAAAGTTTTTTCGCCATGTGTTTAGGAGACGGATTTATTGCCAAGATTCGACAAGCAGATATATCGAATGGATTTGAAAATCTGTTTCGGTTCATTAAACTCTGCTGCTTTCATTACTCTTTTCGAATGGAAAATGAACCCGGAATCCAAAGTATCGCTGAAATAATTAAAACGAATGACTTTTTTTACTTGATGAAAAAAAAAAGATTCGCCATTCCACTTTCTATGCTGCTGAATACTTCCTATACTTTTCCTGCTATACCCGTCGTAATTTGTTGGAAATAATTTTTACGTAGAAAATGGATATACTTCTTCCTTTCATTGAGGAAGATAGTTTTCTTTCTTCTTAATTTCCGGAGTTGTTGACTTCTTAACATATGCGAGAATCTGACAGTGAATGTAGTTGAGATATAAAATAAAACCCTAAGAAAAGATTCATTTGAAATTTTGAGTTTAGCGTATGTACTTCCGTTGGTTTCTAATTGCGTGAAATAATTAATTTAATGAGGAGGCGTATGTAAAGAGGCATTTAAAATTTCGGAATTCATCCCGTAAAACGGCAATAAAAAACACTGATGATTCCTACTAATTTCATTTCTAATAATATTTTATGCAACATTCACTGTGATAAATTAATGTAATTTTCAAAATCAAGATAAGAATAAAATGAAATTTTTTATGGATAAACTATATTCTAACTAAACGAAGAAAACATTGATCTTTTTATTTATTGGCTAATTAAACCGTAGTCAAAGTATATTAATCCCAATGGGGAAAACCACATTTATCGAAACATCTTGCATCATCTGAAATGACAATCATGAATGGAGAAAACAATATGATTCATTACACTTTTGATTACCGATGCACAAATTCAACTAGGAAACAGGAATAGTAGTTAAATCTAAATAAGGAATCAAAACTAATTCGATAATCTAATTCCAAAAACCACACGCATAAATGAGAACAAATACACGGTTCTAATTCAATTGCATAATTAATCCTTATTTAAACGTGCCATAAAATCACGCGTCTTAAGATCCTTGCAAATAATTCTTGGTTTCTAAAGAGTAGCCGAGTATCAATACCAGGTTGCGATTTTCATCTGTAATTCGTCAGAATTCGACAATAAATCTTCTACGACCTATTTGCTAAACAGTAGCAGAAATGATAAAATTACTGAGTTTCCAAAAAAAGAGTTCACACTTTATATGCCCATAATGTAGATTACAGCTAAGACATGTAAATACAATCTCTCGTTTTCTATGACGCTATTAAATTTTCTGTAATTTAGTTCGTCGGAACTGTATCTATATCAACGAATACTTAAATGTATAAAAAATTATACGAGTAATTGCCAGTCTATAAGTGAATACATACTTTTGGCGAACCCTGTGTTTCTAATAACTGCTAAACTGGGCTGCTAAAACTACGAGCCCCCTGTCACACGCCGAACGGCGGATTGCAGGATACTTACATACACATAGACAGGTATTTACTTAGTTTTCAATCATCAATAAATCCGAAAAAATTTTGAGTAAATAAATAAGATACACGCATACGGGAATAACAACGAAGTAGAAATGAGAATTAAATTTTATGAGGGTTTAGGAGTTTATGGCTTTAGAAAATGTCATCAAAAAGGCAGAAGAAGTTTTTTTCCTCCGCATGAGTCATCTAAGCGGATGTATCAGCTTAGGGGCGAAAACTTTTTTGTTGAAAAATGGAAAATTTCTAGTTTGCTAGTAGTAGTTGCTTGTAGTTTCTTACAAACCTACACGAGAGTAAATTTTTCCAAGAAATATCGTCCCGGATTCCATACATTCTTCAAATGTTCGTTGCTACAAAAAGTTCTTCGAAAAAACTAAAAGCCTCCAAAATACTTCGAGGGACAATGCGGTGGAAAAGAATGATCGAACAGCCTATTCAGCTGCCTCCTTTGTGCCAAATCCACCTCATCGACGGCTATGTCACGGAGCCGGTGGTTAGCCCAAAGAGAGAGAAGAATGCTATGGCCATGTTTTCCTCGGGAAAGGGTATGGGGAAAGTTATATTTGAAGTCGATAGGCAGCAAAGGGACAATAAAGACAATGCCGCATCTCTCCGTTCCCTTCTCTCAAAAATATTATAGGACAAAACAACCCAAATAGCGCAGCTGCAAAGGGAATACGCAGAGACCGGATGAATTTTCTTACTCGAGCGTTGAAATCTCCGCCGGTATGAAAGGTCTGAATTGTGCTACGATAATGGGCAGGAGAAGGGATAGTGATTTCCTCTCGAATATGACGAGCCTTCTTTTTTGTAAATGGCCGTAAATGCTCTGATGACTATTTTCCCTTTTTTCTTTAAATGGAATGTATAGGGAGCTACGAGATCCATTTCATTTCACATCTTCCACATAAACGGTAATCACCCTAACCGCTAACCTCATTCGATGAACTATTATTACGCAGGCGAATGAATCGAATCGAATCCCTGTTGTGAAAATGACTGAATCAAGGAATTGCTCGAACCCGTTCACCCAATACAGCTTAATGTGATAGAAAAAAATCGGCTCGCAGGATAAAGACTTTTGTGGATGACATCAAGGATGAAATATTTTTCATTAAGATTGAAGCGAAAGAAGAGGGGAGTGAGAAGTGGAACACCAGCTTTCATACAGTTTCAATTTATATAAAACTTAGCGTCGTGAGAGATCAATTCTTTTACTGATTTCACTACTGATATATTTTCTGTACTTTTGAACATTTAGCTTTCGATCGCAGTTATTGAAGACTAATTGTGTCTCAGAGTTAAAAAAAACTTCCATGATGTTGTTTTTGTTACTTATTTAACTAATATAATTGTTTGTGTGAATTGCAAGCTAAAAATGACTCACGTTTAAAAGGCTTTTCCAGCTAGCGCAATTGAGTCTAAAGCCACGTCGTGATTTCAAACCATAATCAAGTATCCTAAATTAATATATTGCTGCAATATGATTCTTCCTACATGGGGGTATTGAAAATAGGATTAAAGACATAAATGTATAACTTAAGGTTATAATAAATAAAGAACTGATATTTCATAAGCCAGGAAAGTATATCCTCTGTAGGAAAGGACTCAGGCAGGGAAAGGTGTTAAAAACTTCTGAAATTGATATGATTGGGAAATGAGCACAAAATACGTTCCCATTAGAGATATACGTAAATTACGTTTATGACTTGCAGAGGTCGTTTCTTTTACAAAAATATATTAGAAAAAATGGTCCTACGACATTGAGACAAGTGTCACAAGAAAGGAAAATAATCATAGAATCTTATTTCAATCGTGAGTCATTCATATAAATTCCAAATTACGAGAACTTTGATAAAACACACCGAAAATTCGTAAATTTTTTCGGAAATAAACAACCCATCCCTTTGACGACGAAGGCATTTGTTGTACATTGATTTCATGAGATATCCCATATAAATGCACGGGGAAAATCAGTTAGTACACTTTTCCATAAGAAATGTACGTAAAATAGGTTTTCGTTACCTGCAGAGGCTCTTTCTTTTACAAAATTAAATTAGAAACATTGGCCCTACGAAATCAAAAGAAGTGTCAAAAGAAAGGAAAATGATCATAGATTCTTATTTTAGTCGTGAAATATTGGTATAGATCCAAACTTTTGAAGATATTGATAAAACATACGTAAATTTCGTAAAATATTTAAGAAATAAACAACCCATCCCTTTGACGACTAAGGCAATTGTTTAATGTTGATTTCATGAATTATCCCATATATGGGATATGAATTATTTATAATTCATAAAAAGAAAGAAAAATGAACATAGATTCTTATTTAAGTCGTGAAATATTGATATAGTCCTGAAATTTCGAGGATTTTGATAAAACGCACGGAAATTTCGTAAAATATTTGGGAAATAAACAACCCATCACTTTGACGACTAAGTCCATTGTTGAATGTTGATTTCATGAAATATCCCATAAAAATGCGCGGGATTAATCAGTTCTTATAATTTTTATCAGAAATGTACGTAAAGTAAGCTTTCATGACTTGAAAACAGTAGAATAAATATTATAAATAATGGTAAGAAATATATTGAGTTATTATGATCTTGCGACGGACTGTTTCCGGCTTAGGAGGACATATGTATACAATATAAGATATATTCTTAAACTAAAATAAGTTCCGTCATGCTTGACGGGAGCGTTTACTAGTAACATAATAATTAAGATTTTAAATGTAAAGTGTAATAAACTGACATGTTTTAAGTCTCCAGATATGGGCGACTCACTCCCTACTAGTCATTTCCTACGAGCTTCCTACGGACATAAGCTTCAGGACTCACTCTTAATGACGTCTTCTTTATGATCACTTAGGTCTAATTTAATACATTATCACAATAACCAATGGGTAACTAACTATCGATAACCTTACCACTTTCTAGTGGAACAATATTACTTTTATGGGAAAATCAAACACACAATTTCAACTAGTATCGGATAAAGTTTTCTGAAAGAGCTACACCATATATTCCTTTACCACTAATTTCGATGATTTGCAATACCCCGCATGTCAGTCCCCCACGTTCATCTTCCTTGTCATAGATTATGAGGAGATCAAAATCTTAAACAGGATATTTGCCTCCTTTTAAAGCGGAAAACATAATTTTCACACCAACAAGGTCAGACAACGATAGTTTTAGAAGATAAATTTCTACCGATTTGGAGTTCCGGTGCTTGCTCGGTACACTTATTTGCTCAGGCGAGCAGAACGACACCATCGAGGCGTGGAACCTTTCAAAAAGTGCAGTGGCCGAAATCGACCTCCGGATTGGTAAAACAGTACCGATGTTTCGGGCAAAGGAATTGCTTTATGCTTGAAGAGAAATTTAGATCTCTTGGCGCTACTGGCTGAAATAACAATCGAGGCCACTTTTTCGATTCGATGAAAAAATACATGCGGAGCGTCTTCAGATTTCCTTTTTCGTAAAAGTTTTCTCATTAATGTTACTGCAGACATTAATATCAATTTTATCGAGAAGAGCAATATTTCTTTGGCATATATTGATTTAGTTCTGCTTCCAGAAATAGTTTTATTGCTACACTCACCAGTGCGTCATAGGTATGGATGGGGAGAATAAAAAAACCAAGAACTGCAAGGAGATCATTAGTGAGATCTCGTTAAAAGAAGATAGTACTTGAACCGGTCTTTTATCATGTCGAGGTTAAAGAAAGATGAAAAAGGTGTAATGGTAAAGTTGGAAGTGAACTATTACTCGAAAGATGTTAAAAAACTAAGAAAGGAAAGGCATGATCAAGATCACTTTGACGTAATTAAACAGTAAATATTATCTCCTTTCATCTTCCGACACAATTCTCATCTTAAATTGAGGCGTCTTCAGATATCTTGAAGTAAGTGCCTGATAATTAGGACTTTAGAAGTTATACGCGTATTAACGGAGGAGAAATTTCAGAGGAATTGCGCTGCTGTTAAGTAGGCATGAGAAAAGTATGGACCGAACATTTATCACTTTGAGATATATGAATAACTCAGTATGCTTTCAGAAGTCCGCATTAAGTAATAAGCATTAAAGATGCATTATGTGATAATGGCCTACCTGACATTTACCATAATTTATGCATGGCGCTCTTCACATCTGTCTCGGACCACTTGGAGGAAAAATCTCTAAACTTCAGATTTCAGGTAAATCTTGAATTATGAGTAAAAATTACAGTATTATGAGGAATTCGATGGGAATATTTAATAAGAGGTAGAACTTAAAGACAGAATTATTAAATTTTACTATTTTATGATGAAGAGAGATGAATTACTTATTAAGTTATCTTCATCCTGAAGATGATTCCAGAGAAAGTCGAAAGGTCGATTCTAATCGCAGGAATAATTCTGTTGGAAATCCGAGAAGCTTTCATCCGAATGATAACATTCCTGTGTTTCTCAGGACAGAAAATGTTTATACACGAATACATTACCCAATGTGTAAATGTCCATAACTTAAGGCTAAACACGGATAAACTAGCGTAGAATATATTGCATCTTAAGTCATTAAGATGCGTAGGTTAACTGGTCTGTATTAATTAAGAGACGTTGAAGGAAATTTTGTCAAAATAAACGACTAAACGAACACTATTGTACTTTTTCATATAGTTTAAACATGACATTTCACAGGATGCATCCCATATTTAGTTAACTGAACACAAAGTCTACCTGTTATATCGAAACTTTATAAAATTGGCAGATTATAATTGGTTAATTTTAGCATAGATGGCAATGGAGAAAAAAAAGTGATTCATTTGCTCACACAAAAGTTTTGGACCCTTACGAAACCAGTGAATTTCAATATAATATGAACAATTAAAACATTCAGACAGTTAAATCGATGAAACTGTGTTTCAACATTCTTAAGAAACTTGACATTTCAGCAGGGACGAATCCAAGGCGTGACAAAAATCTTCAACAAAAAACCCCAATGAGGAGTAGAAAGTGCAGAAAAAGTATAGAAGTACAGAAAAAATAAACAGTGACAACGACCATATTAAAATTCATACAGGATCGACGCCCGCGCTACTGCAGTTAACTCTCAAATGTCCTAAATAACTTCACATCTTCCGCAGAAAGTCTCCAACATAGATGAAATATAATATAATCTCACCCAGACGCTCGGGGGGTACGACCCTCCGAAAGAAATTCATTTTCGCAGGAATAGGTCGTGACGCCTTCCGCTCAGAATAACATCGCCGTTAAACTTCTTTGTCGCACCTCCCCGAAAGTGCTTAGTTGAGATGAGAGACGATCTAAGTAGGAAGACAGATTGGAAAAGAGGACATCGGAAGAAAGAAGAGTGTGGGAAAAATGCCCGGCGCATAAATGCATGACACAGGTATACAGGGGAGATGGGTTCGCGCTTTTAAAGCTGTGCCAGGCGAAAGGATAAAATGGCAGAACGTGCTGGCGCACGCGCCTCTCGTCTCAAGGGCTGCGTGGAATGTTTGCTTCTTTATCCCGAGCCTCCTCCCTTTTAGACCTTCTTTTCTTGAGGCGACCACCGCTTCAGACGGTAGGCAGCACCTGCCCCTTTAAGAAGCAGCAGCAGGTGGGGCGAAGAAATCCTCGTGACAGATCAGAACCTTTCTAAGGGACGAAGGACAAACTGGAGCTGGATTTATCGCGGCATATAGGGGCTAGAATGCGTGAATGCAGAGAGAAGAAAAAGCCTGCGTTTGTAATTCCTACATTCGAAGCAGTGGCTGATAAAGATTTAAACATTTCTAAAGCTCACTTCACAGCTAGATGACAGTTCTGCGTCAGTGGTACTTTTCCTTTAGTTGACCATTAGCCGCTATATTCACCCCAAAAACCAGGAAATGTCGGAAGAAGGAGAAAGAGAGAGAGAGAGAGATTTATACAAAATGAAATGGATGAGAAAGAGAGGCAAAGCTTGTTTAAATTTAACTCTGCAGTCATTAAGGGAAAAGGATTTAATCTAAGAGATCTATGTACATTCAATAATTTCCTTAGATCCACGGCGAAGTTCCTATCCAAGTAGTGATTGCGGAGGGGGTCGAATTACTCCCATCGCTCCCAGTACACGTTGTAGAGGTATTTTTTGGCAGCGAAACTTACATCTAAATCGACGTAAATACCCTGCAAGCCTCCTTTTGGCGTGTGAAAGGAGGTTACAATCTTTCAGGTTGAACCAGGGTACAATCATCCTGGTTATATTTCTGGAGTATCTACTTCTCTTCAATGTGAAAACTGAATTTTATTAATAATTCTTCACACTGCTGAATAATACTAACCTCTTGTGCTAAAACTCTACCAAATTATACGAACTAGTTGTGGAAAACTAACTGAGAGTAAAAATGAATAAGATATGTTTCTACTTCACTTGATTGAACACAAGATTTTTGATTAGCGCATAGATAGTCAACCAATGGTCCTCCAAACTGTGAGGGTGACTGTGCTGCACTTGGAGTTTGCGCAGATTTTGGTCTTTGGTTAACTCAAATTAATTTTTTAAGTTATTTAACTAAAACATTGATATTAGCTTCTACTTCAAATTAACAATTGGATGGAAATTTCAAGTAGAATACTAAATTTTACTTGCATAATCAAATATTACTTATAATAAATTCATACGGAGGAGAGGGTCCTTGACAGCATGAGAACAAGGATGGGGTACACCGGTTTGGAGGCTTGAAAAACATTTTTAGGAGTATTTTCTCCTATATCGTTCATACATATCTTTTCCGTGTTGCTGAATTGGTTGATAAATTCTACGTAGGAAATATCTTAAAATATTGAGAAGAACACGGCTCATTATTTACCACTTACATTCCTCAGTTTGAATATGATTATTTATTTGGACTTTGACAACTTAAAGGACTTAAATTAATAGGTGATATAGCAGAATTGAGGTCTTCATAAGTAGGAAAGGTAAGTGACGCAATGGAAATAAATGAAGGCTTTTCTCTCAGAATACATTTCTTTCAAAAGAACTTGCAATTTATTCTAGGAAGGAGAAGTGACTCGTAAGTATTTTATTTTTATCGCGGAATGTTATTTCCTTTGTCTTATCTGTGACACGGCGTTAGAGTGAGTAAACGTGATCATATCCTGAGTGTTTGTCTCTAGTTATATTAGTGCTGTATCCATTCCGAAGATAGACTTCGTATTCATTTCCATAAATGCGAGGAACTTCAATTTTGTTGGAGAATCTACGCCGATTAATCCGGAATGGAAGTACACGTATTGTTAAAGCTCTCGTTAGTCAGGCAAGCATTTCAAGTGGAAGAGGAGGGAGTTGACGTTTCCATTTCAAAAATACCAATTATTTCCTCTTACAGCTCTTATGGCTGATACATCACAATTTTCCATTACATTAGACCTTAGAACTTCCGTCAACTAGCTAACGAACTTTAAAGAGGAACATTTTTGAAATCTATGCGATAAAAGATTTTACTTGGATAACTCCGGCTTTTACACTGAATTTCAAGCATCTCAGTGTATCCATGATATTTTTTATTTTCTCGCGAAAGAAAGTTGATTGAAAATGTTCCGAAAAGTTCAAACAACGATACAACTGACAACAATTTGGTACCCAATTATACAATTTGAGTCACGACAGATTTGAGCAAAATTGGTATTTCTTGTTTCCCAAGAAATATTTCTTTCTTTAACTTAAATGTAAATGACTTGCCATTCTAAAATAATAAGCTAGTTTCACTCGAAAACAGTTTTAAATCAGCCCGAAATCTGGAAGATCTGGACTCAAGTCCTAATAACATCATTTTAATTCCCATTGGTCCATAGATCGCAAAAGTTAAGCTATAAGAGCAAAATATAATACGTAAATAGACATGTGAACCATTAAAATGTACAACTTTCTGGAATATCCTTAACGTTGCGTAATATGTTCGAATCAAAACTGAAGGGGAAGTTAAATTGAAATTTGGTTGAGAATTGTAAACAAAGCCGTGAGATATAAATGTAAATTCAAAATATTGCTAACACGTCGTGAATGCGATTGAAGAGTATCATTTGATTATTTTCCTTCAATAAAGTAACACGCATCTCTGGGAAGTACTCTGTAAACCATCGAAGAGAGTATTTTTCTATTCTATTCTAAAGTAACAAGGATTGAATACGTCACCATAGAACCATAATGCTTTCCTAAATATTTTCTACTTTAGCATTCTCACTCTATGCATGTTTGCTCTGTCAATTTCCGCATTTTAAAATTTACCTCGTTTGATGAAATAAAATTCGCAAAAAATAGGATATCGATTCTCACTCAATTTCTTTCTTATTATTTATCAAAATTGCCACAATTAACCTGCAGGCGGTTAAAAATATTCGGTGTTATTAAACAAAAAATATTGCAAAAGTAGCCTCAAAAATTACTTGAATTAAAACCCCGAACTAAAGCGCGTTTGGTGTAAAAAATACAGATTGAGTTAATTAGCACTAAAAAGGGATAATCACAGAGTGCGGAACGTTTTCAATTTATAAGGGTCCAACTTCAACGGGAGAAGAGGAGAAAAGAAAAATGCTGAAAGTAGAGTGATTTAGTGAGTATGACCGTTAATTGTCGAGGTATTTTTATGTGAAGGACGTAGTAATTGGAAAGAGGCAGTAAAATGAAGGCAGGTCACGAATGCATACAGCGCGCGGAATACTACAGTGGGAGTCCTAAAACGCAGTTCTCTCAGTTGCAATTGAAAAGGAAGTGGTGATGGGAATATTTTTTCCGAATAAGTACCACCTTTTGCTCATCCTGTGCACGTTTACTAATTTCATCCAGAACCATGCTCTCTTTTTCTAGCAATTCCGCGAGCTAAGCTCGATACCGTTAAATAGTTTTCCTTTGGAAGTTAATTTTATGGGATTATACTCCTTTGAATTTAATATGAATAGCATATATCATCATTGCAAATGAAATAGTACCTTTGACGTTTGCTAGAATTCTAAAAAGTCCTCAGGATCACACTGACGCATGACTGGCCTTAAAAGAATTTCCATGTCATATTAAAGCGATTCTTCACTCAAGATTATTTTTCGAATTCCCGCAAACAGGGGAAGTATGTTCATGATTTGTAAAATTCACTTTTTTCTGAAAATGGTTAAATAAGTTCTATACTTAGTTCTATATTTTTATGGATGATATCGTGGAGTATAGGTAATTATTTTATTTCCATATTTGATTTCCACTCATTAGAACGTCAAGTATGAGAAAATATCAATTTTTCCTTCAACTTCTCCTCTTTCCACTTTCCTGAGAAACGGTCGCCTCTTTTAAAATAATACTACGAACAGATTTTATAAACTGCGCCTCATTTCAAAATTCACGTTTATTTAGAGCTTAATCCGCAATTTCAAAACGTGGGATGATTATATTTCACCAATGCAGACAAGTTGTCAGTTGCAAACGTCAGATAATACTCTCAAGTTTTCCTTTCATCGCACGGGAACGTATTTCGTTTTATCTCTGAGAAGTCATGAGAAGTAACTGTAATATTTACTTAGCAAACTATCTCCAACATGAAGCCGCCATTATAAAAAAAGTATTTAAAATTTATTTTTTGTCGGAGGAGGAAAATTGTATTTAGCTTATTATTTATAACTCCATTATAACAATTAATAGAATAAAAAGAAAATAAGTAATTTCATGTTTTCATTACTTTACTTTTTGCATTCGTACAACAAAGAGGAGGAAAATCCCTAAGGAAATTTAGTCTCCCTAATACTTTTTAAAAGGATTGTAAGAATAATTAACAACAGAAACAAGAAAGATTAAACACATTAGATTCAAGATAGCATACCGATACCGAGACCGCTGGAACCTCGGGCTCTTGGAATAAGAAGAAATGGCTAACGGATTTCACTTATATACTAGAGCAAAACAAAAAATAACACATCTGCAGATATGTAGAGAAAGGGCGTGTAAGCCTTCAAAGTGAAAGTAGGATTTCAAAGTAATGAGGCAGTCAAAAGAGAAAAATAGGGAGGTCGAAGCCGTCGGGGTTCGGGTCTAAATGAAGAGAAAAGAACAATAAAATGAAGAGAAAGCAGAGCGGATTCCACTAATAAATCTATCTCTTCATAGGAGTGGTTTTGACCTCGATCGGAGAGTTTAACGAGTCAAATGGTCCATAAAAAAGGCACTGTTGAATCTCCCGTGCTGAAAAGTTGTTTATCAGGTTATGAAGAGCCACATCAAAAAGAAAACGATATCTTCATTCGCGCGTTGGATTCAATGAAGTAGAGTAAATATTTATTCAATTCGTCTATCAAAGATGCTTAATTTGAGGTTTTAAAAACGAATACTTTAATTAACATATATTATTTATGCTTAGTGAATGGAAAGACTCAATAGAAATACTGTACGAAAAGTGAGCTAAAGAGGCACATTTAATATATTTTCATAGAAAAACTTAATCTGATATACGTATTCAGCTTCGGAAATTGTCCGGATAAGCTGAATAAACGAAGAAAATGTTCTTGCATTTCATAGTTATGATTAAATGGCAATATGGTGCCAGGAAATCTCTTATGATAAATAACATGGTAATGAAAGTCCGAAATTGGAAAACTCTTCCGACGCAGTTCATTTATTAAATAAAAAAACTGGGATCTCGTGATTTCCGCTGATACTTTTTCTATTAAAATGTGACAAATGTAGAGAGTTTTAGCAACCCATCTATTTTTACATATATTCTTTCAAATATTAATCTTCTCTAGTGAGATTTAGTGGAATTCCACAATAAATGAAATAATAAATATAACTTATACTACTATATCAATATATAACATATTTGTGGAAAAGTATAAGTTATATTTATTATTACACTCTCAAATATTCCCATAGATATCATCTCAATGGAGAAATTTCATCAACGTCTGATCACCGTAAATATTTGGGAATTACATTAAAAAGAGATTTATATTGGGAAGCACATATAGATCATTTGGTAGCCAAGGCGGATACATCAAATTTCTTACTGCTGTAAGAAAGCAAAGGAGGTGGGGTACTTAACATTAGTTAGTCCGATCTAAGATCATTCCACGATAGAGTGGGATTCTTGTGCATAAAGAAATTTGAGATAGTTCACAAAAAGACAGCTCGTTACGTTTAGAAATGGGTAGGTTTAGGAAAACAGAATCTCAGAAATGTTAAAGGTCCTCGGATGGGAATCGCTGGAGAAGAGAAGGAAAATATACAGGCTAGGTCGCTTTTACCAGATAATTGCAGGAAGGCTTTAAAAGTTTAACCGAAACAGAAATTTAGATTAGGTGGCAAATAACTAATGTCACAAAATACTCTTTTTTGAATAGAGACATATCCGAGTGGAACAAGTTATCTGGGTCGCTCTTTAAGTCCTTGCCCAAAATTCAGACTTATTTAAGAAGAGATATAATCTCTTAATGTAGTTGTAAAATACTTGAATTTGTTAAAATAGTTGTAAAAGTAGTGTATTATTTTATAGACTAAATATGAGAGGAGTAGGGGACTGCCCGGCAGAATGATGTACGGCAGGGACTATACGTGCTCCGGGAGTCCCACTGTAGCCCTGAAGGCTTACAAGGAACCCTGAAAAAAATCTTAATGATGATTTAGTGATAAAAATGAATTACGATATGTATATGGAAGGTTATGTTCGAAGTGATTAATTATTGTATTGTTTAATTCATTGTGTTTCACATAGTTTAATTGAACTATTTTGTAATTATCATAATTCATTATATTATTGTGCCATATCATATTATGCATAATTTCTAAAGTGTCCGTCCGTCCGTCCGTCTGTCCCCCTCCCCATCTCAGAAACGGTTAGCGATACGCGATAGACCGCGTTGAATTTCTAATTGCTAGAAACCCTGGGAAAACTTGATTTCGTTCCCGGAACGACCTGGAGTCGAACCCCGGAGCTAAAAATGCGTTTCCGTGAAATTGCACGCAATTTTTCATTTTCGAGAGTGCAAGGCTTTCATTTTTCATTAATTAAAATACCTAAATTTGAGAGGATTTCCATCATATTGTTCATTCGAATGTCAAATGTGCAACCAATCTTACTCTTGTCACCTTTACACACTTTAGTGCCCATTTTTAAAATAATTTTGCTTTCATTTCGAAATTTAATGAAACTTTTCCTTTTTTTTCCGTACTTACTACGGCGACGTTCTTTTCTATTTAATTTCTTTAAGCGTCTGCAGCAACCAAACGGTATTTATCGAAACGTAAATATTTACAAAGAAATTTCCTGTTACTTAATGCGTTGAGGATATAAAAGTAATATGTTTATGCGATAAAAATGAGGTTCAGTTATTCTCATAGGGTTGAAACATTCTTCCGAATTAAGTTCGACGAAGCTTTCGAAGAAAATGTGAAGCAATACAAAATTCCATAAATCAATATTTCAGCATTGAAGAATTATTAGCTGAATCCAAAGAGCGTAAGTAAATGTAACGCTGTGAATTCAAGATTACTTCAGAATATAACTCAAATAATTAAATACTTTAACATTTTATTAACTTATTATTATTACTAAATCTTTATTAAGATATCATGGTGATTTGGATGATAATTTACTGCGGTTTTGATATTAACGTTCAAATGGCTCTGGGCAGTATTTGAAATCTTAACGACTAAGCGGGATGTAAAAATAAGGAAGTTGAGTACTTTAAATTGAAACTACTACTTAATGTTTTCACTGGATAAAAACAATTTACCAGAAATTGAAGTTTTTGTAAATTAATATTGTTTAAAATAGAAAATGGTGTGCGTTATCTGTGATATTGTTGTTTGAAAGTGTAAATGAAGTGCTTCGCAGATTTCAACACATTTGTTAATCAGCCATTAGCCACTTCGTTATCAACTAGTCATTTTCATCTTATTCGGTATTTAAAAAATACCGAATAAGATGAAAATTTTTGAAATTTCATGTAAATAAATGTAAGAATAGTGATCGCTAAGAGAAAAATGCGACGAAATGCATCGTATATAAATTAGATCGCTAAGAATATCAACGATGAAATAATCAATTTGGAAAAGATATTTTTCCTTAAATAAAAAAAATCACGTGTACCTAAATTTATGTGGCCTCTCAAATATTATGTACGCAAATATCACCCGAGGTCATCTTCTAGCTCAAGATTTTTTACAACAGTATTTACATTTTTGTATTGCTTAAGCAAGTTAACTGTCTGTTTAGCTCAGCTAACTCATTGACAATTATGAAACTCACAGTCTTTGAAATACCGAGATATAAAAGTATTGATATAGCGATGAACTTGAAGTTTATTAATTGTTTTGGAAAAAGATGTGGTGAAATGAATCGTTTATTACGTTTGATAATTCTAAACAGACATAATCAAATTATTTATTGTGTGAAGATACGTTTCTTAAAATATAAAATAGTCACAAGCGTTTAAATTTTTGCAGATATTATATACACCATGCGCGCAAATATTTGCGATCAGCTAGTATTCTTAATTTTCTTATAATTTTATAGAGTTCATAATTTTTAACCAATATAGCTTGTAGAAATAATTATCTATAACTACCGAAGTAGTGGAATAATGGATCATTGTGGAGAAAACAATGGTTCCGTACAGTTGATGTCGCCTCAGGGCGACCACACATCCAAAACTATATCTCCTACAGAAGGAAGCCGCAAGTTAGAAATAAACAAGATCTCTCTCAGATCTCAAGAAATCTCAGCAAAACAAAGCATCGCGATTCGCATGGAAATACTTATCAGAGTTTAAACAACGGGATGATTAAATAACAAAGCCGTAGACCGGCTTTCAACGACTAAAAACTTTAATTCGCCCAGGGGTAGACGAGAGGAGGAAGAAAACCCGTAAGAGAAGAGTTTATGTGGGCAGAGGGGAGTTGGAAGGAATCCAGAAGATGGCGAACGGAACGGTTGCGGAGTCGGTTTTGGATGCTGAGAGGAGCTATCTGGTCTGCAAATGAGAGAGTTTGCCTCGCACTTTTCCTCGGGGTGTAAATGATGCTACTTGCGGCCAAAGACTGAGGAAGTTGTCCAAATTCGCGCGCCTTGGTCAAAGGGTACAGTCGAGAGTCGGTTTAAGAAGGTTAACGTAAGAGAGTAGGGAGAGTTTGTCAAGTCATCCTCACGTCTCTCTCTCTCTCTCTCTCTCTCTCTCTCTCTTTCGCACTTTCTCCCGCGGCGCTAAAGTAGAGGGAATGGGACGAGGAAATCTTTGGAGTAGAAAGTCCCTCTGGATCTACTCCTCCCTGAGAGGTGCGTGTGAGGTCCCTCTCTGCGAATTCTTCAGTTTGAGACAATCCTCTCTCACATCTCCTTCCCTTAATTTCCTCGTTGTCCAAGAGGGCCCTTTCGCACACCGACTCTCCCGTTCTATCGCATACACATGCGAAAAGGTCGGCTATGTAAGCTGTTTTGAAGTGGACTTTATTCTGCTCCCGGAAGACCTTTGAGAGGAGCCACGGGGCATTTTGCTCTATCCCTGCCTGTCTTCGCACCCCTTTTCCCGAGATGACTAGCAGACGTCTGCCATTCGGAGATTACAATTTACGAACTTCTTACTCTATCCCTATCTAACGCAACTTTTTAGATCGTGATCTCATTAGCAGGTTATGATGTCGATTAAACATTTTCGAAAGTAAAAATGACTCTAACCCCAGTCAGCGAAGGCTTCAGAGACTTAACCATGGCCATTAAGGTCAGTGGTAACTCGGGCTAGGGTAAGGTAACAGAGGTGTTTTTAAGACTATGACCGAGCTTTGTGCCCTAAAATTCATTCATTATCGATGTCGGGTTCATTTATGAACAAACGAAGCCCGACTAGGACAATATATTTCCGCCAGTGCAGGCCTTTACCGTGTTGATCTGACAAAGGCCAAAATCTTTGTGGTAGCAGGTGTTAGAACCGCAATTATTTCCTGTTTACTTCTATGAAGATAGTAGTAGAATCTTTTTAAAGTGTGAGTTATACATAAAGCAGTTGTTTTTAAACTTTCAAAAATACGCGCTACGAAGAATTATCACTTGCGATGACATGTGTTTCCTAAAGCTTTAATGTATCACTACGTGAATTGACGTGAATTCGCGTTTAACACGGAGTTATGGCAGTGAGGTGAATGGTATTAAAACGTAAACACTGTTATGCGTGTGATAAAATCTTCATACATTTATATTAAAGATCTCCATTCGAAAAGAGAAACCTCGAGATGGGCGAAAGAGGTGAAACTGGCAGCTTTTTTCTCAAATTGTCGTGGAAGACAAACTTCTTCTAATGTATTTTCCTTTGTTACACATGGAAGTACATTTTCCCTGTTTCCACCAAATTTAAGCCTCTTGAATACATATACAGGTGGAAGCTGCTTGACACTAATCTAAGTTGAGCAAAACGAAAATAAGTCGGCGAAGTATTATAATACTATTTTAGCAAGCTAAAATATTTCAATTATTAATTATGTCCCGCTCATAAATATATATTTGGGAATCTGCTTATATATTTAAACACAGACTTTGATTTTATCACAACTATGAGGAAACTAGTGAAAATTTCTTTTGCAAGATCTTTGCAAAGAATCTTGCAAGGAATCTTGCTTATTTCATCGATCGCTCAGTAGAACGTTCAGCAGAAAATATTTGAAATCTACTTTCATTCACGGCAATTAACTATGAATACAACGAGAACAATCAGCTCAAATCAAATCATTGTCTGCGATAGCTAGTTCGCAAGTACGCCCTTAATTGAGTCTCCTCTTTCATTACTATTTCATTATAGTTTCGTGTTTCAATATTAAAACTTGTAAAAATCGAACCATGAGATGAATCATACAAGTGTTTCGCCCAGCACGAGAGAAAGACGTATCATTTCAGACACCTGTGCGTTCGAGAGAGAGCGAAACACCGAGGAAGTGCCATAAGACCTGCGTCACGTTCACAGGAGTTCTCGAACGAGATACCTTAGAACTGACAAAGAGCAGCAAGTTTCACTCTCTTTTCTCCTTCGCTTCTCCGCAAGACTCCCGGTTAATCATTCTTCGTAATTATTACCGAACCATTCAACCAATCAGACGGAAACCGTCACGCGGTCTCGACGTCTTCAAAACTTCCCAATCTAAAAAAAAAAAAGACGGAGACTCCCTTCAACGGCGGCTTGGATCCTCTTTCTGTAGATAAAAAAAATCAAAATCGCTCCCGCCGCCTTCGCCGACTTTGGCGTCGAAAAGAAACAAAAGAGAGACGCTCGCGGAGGTGGAAAAAGAATAAAATAGACGATACTATACGCGGTTTGAGATCTCTTTGACGCCATTGCCAGCATCTCGACGCCTCTGCGATATCGAAGAGGCTCTCAATCCTCTTTTCTTCCGATCCTCACTCCTACCCTTAGGGAGTGTCTACCTTTCGCTGGTTCCACACACATCTTCCCCACAGGCCTCCTCCTCTCGGCCGGTTCCTCCACAAACCCGTCGTAGCCACGGGCGATTCACCTGCCGCGCTCGGAGAGAAAAAGGTGGGAGGCCGAGAGAGGAAAAGGAGTGGAAGAAAATGAAGGAATGAAGTGGGAGGGAGATGAACGGGAAGAGAAAGTGAGCGGAAAGAAGGGGAATGGGAGCGGCGGATGGAAAGGGGTGGCGAAAAAGAACACAGAGCGGGGCGCGTAGGAGTGGAAGAAACTCAAATCCATTGATGGGCAGTCATCCAAAGATGCCCCGCCCACTTATTAACGAGGAGATCCGCAAGAATGAGTCTCAAGGCCCGCAACAAATCCTTGCCGAGTAAATTAGAAGATACGGCGAGCGAGTTTCAATTTTTTCCCCTAGAATCATCTACCCGCTCGAGATTTGAGGGGACGCATCACCACTTCATTGCAACGACTAGGGGATGATGAAGACGATATCCATCGCAGGTGCTCGTTAACAGAGATGCGAAGGTCTCCTTGTGCGTGCGTTTCCGCCCGTTGATTTGTTCAAGTTCACCAAGGGCGATCTGATTGGGATACCATTTATGAGCGGTTCAATTTCAATCCTATTGCGCCACAAATCGCCTACTCTTGCATTTTTTGCGTTTTTATCTTCAAGAGTTGCTTTGTACAGCATGAAGGATGACTGCGAACAGGTTCGTCTATTGATACATCTCAAAGGGATATTCGATAGCCGATGAGGGCGGGAATTAACCGGGTGATGGGAATGGATTTAGGCTTGATGCTGCATTCCACTCCCAACCAGCAGTCCATTCCATTTCATTACTAAGAAATTTGAGGAATATATAGCATTCCATTTATCTCCCTTGCGGATAAAATATCCTCTTTTACGGTCACATGTTATCCTAGCGTGTTAATGATATCCTAACGTCTTGATAAACGCAACTTCATACAATTCTCTAGGTGATGTTATTTCAAAACGCATGCAATTGCATGTCTCCTTTCAAGACGAAGACCACCCTCTATTTTTGATCATGCCTGAAACGACTTCATTGCAAATGGCAGACGCTGTAAAATTGCGGATACATCTCCAGGTTTCCTTAAACGCAAATCTATTATGTATTCAGTGGTAACGGCGTAATTGGGTATTTCTTTCTCACTGGAGAGACCTGAGAAGAAAATTATGCTCCTAGTGTTTCAACTTGTTTACTTACAACGACTCTTATGGGAATTTTGGCAAAAGAAGACGTCGTGATGCTAAGAAAATCGAGTTTATTTGAGTAACATTTCCGGGCGTTGTTGCGGCAAAGTTCAGCTGAGATTCTAGAATTCTCGTAAAATTTAGTTTTCCCTCAAAAATATTCCACCCAGGTCATACTACATGCGGTTTTCGCCTTTCCGAATAATTAAAGAAAAGTAGCATACTTTTAGGGAACGGAACAAAATGTATCTCGTGAGAAAACTTGCGCTTCATTAGGTAACTAATAAAAAAAATATACGCTTCCCTGCCTCAAACGTGTATAACTCAAATATTTCCGCTTTTTTGAGGTCGCTGGTGATTACGTGAGAAACTAAAATGCGAAATAATGACCCTTATAAACATAGTTATACCCAGACCCAGTTATAAACATGACGCAGCTCCTGTATCGATAAAGATGTTATCGTCTCATTTACTGATCATAGTTTTTCATGATATACTATCAAATACTTTCTCTTTCGGAAGGACCTTCCTCTTTCCACCGGATTTCCGAACGCATCCGGAGAACCCAGCGGTGAAAAATCCATTCTATGGATTAAGTCCTACAGTACGGATAAAAATGAGATAGGCGAGGATACTTCCTTTGATCCCGGCCACCTTTCATGAATATATTAGTGACACCGGGAAAGAGAAGCCGGTCGCTACGCTGCCTAGATCTTAAGAGCGAATAAATGTGGAATGAGAGATGGAGAGAGAGGATTTCTCGGAACACCTGAGTCTGTCGTGGTGGCTGTGAAACCGGTCCGGCCAGACTCTCCCGGGGGAGTTCCTCTGCAGGTTCTGTTCCGCCCCCGAGGCATCGCCGCCTCGCTCCGGAGGCCGCCCCCTTGGCCGCCCACTCCTCCGCCCCTGAGGGAACACACGGTTACGTGAGCGCCATTCTGATGGCGTCACTGATTTTCCGCCATCCCTCTTTCCGAAAAGAGATGAGCATCACGGTCCACTGTCTCATCCGAAGATGTCCTCGCGAATAAACTCGATTCGTCCTGAGGATGGGGACAGGCGGGCTCATGAGTGCCCAGGGACGCATGGGGGAGGATGGCAGATGTATAAGATTTCAGACCATTACGAAGACGGGAGGGAGGCTGGAAGCGTGGACCATTGGCGCGGTTGTTGTACGAGGTAACTCGAGTAATGATCCGGATTCGAGTGAGGGGGGCTGAGGGGAGTCCTTAAAAACTTCAGTTAAATCTGGTCTGATTTATGCGGCCGAGAAACTGGAGAATATTTTGCGTCATGCTGGTGCGGATAAAAAACTTTAATGGTTCTGTGAGGAAAACCGGCATGGGGTCTTTGAAGGGAAAGTGAAGCTATTTGAAATTTCCTTGGAGTAATTGCGGACTGATTCTATGCTTCAGGTACGATATAAAGGTAAATCCAGGGTCGAGGAATTTAGAGAGTGGAGTAGAACGAAAGGACGATTGAAGAAATAATGCATTCCTCAAACGATGCTTGCTTGAAAATATAAATATATATATTTAAAGTAAGATGCCAGCAGAATTCTGTCTAATCGTGGCCGAAATTTGTAAATAGATAATTAATCAATAAAAATGAAATATTAACGTTAAAATTACATNAATTTGAGAAAGTTCACAAAAAGACAGCTCGTTACGTTTAGAAATGGGTAGGTTTAGGAAAACAGAATCTCAGAAATGTTAAAGGTCCTCGGATGGGAATCGCTGGAGAAGAGAAGGAAAATATACAGGCTAGGTTGCTTTTACCAGATAATTGCAGGAAGGCTTTAAAAGTTTAACCGAAACAGAAATTTAGATTAGGTGGCAAATAACTAATGTCACAAAATACTCTTTTTTGAATAGAGGCATATCCGAGTGGAACAAGTTATCTGGGTCGCTCTTTAAGTCCTTGCCCCAAATTCAGACTTATTTAAGAAGAGATATAATCTCTTAATGTAGTTGTAAAATACTTGAATTTGTTAAAATGGTTGTAAAAGTAGTGTGTTATTTTATAGACTAAATATGAGAGGAGTAGGGGACTGCCTGGCAGAATGATGTACGGCAGGGACTATACGTGCTCCGGGAGTCCCACTGTAGCCCTGAAGGCTTACAAGGAACCCTGAAAAAAATCTTAATGATGATTTAGTGATAAAAATGAATTACGATATGTATATGGAAGGTTATGTTCGAAGTGATTAATTATTGTATTGTTTAATTCATTGTGTTTCACATAGTTTAATTGAACTATTTTGTAATTATCATAATTCATTATATTATTGTGCCATATCATATTATGCATAATTTCTAAAGTGTCCGTCCGTCCGTCCGTCTGTCCCCCTCCCCATCTCAGAAACGGTTAGCGATACGCGATAGACCGCGTTGAATTTCTAATTGCTAGAAACCCTGGGAAAACTTGATTTCGTTCCCGGAACGACCTGGAGTCGAACCCCGGAGCTAAAAATGCGTTTCCGTGAAATTGCACGCAATTTTTCATTTTCGAGAGTGCAAGGCTTTCATTTTTCATTAATTAAAATACCTAAATTTGAGAGGATTTCCATCATATTGTTCATTCGAATGTCAAATGTGCAACCAATCTTACTCTTGTCACCTTTACACACTTTAGTGCCCATTTTTAAAATAATTTTGCTTTCATTTCGAAATTTAATGAAACTTTTCCTTTTTTTTCCGTACTTACTACGGCGACGTTCTTTTCTATTTAATTTCTTTAAGCGTCTGCAGCAACCAAACGGTATTTATCGAAACGTAAATATTTACAAAGAAATTTCCTGTTACTTAATGCGTTGAGGATATAAAAGTAATATGTTTATGCGATAAAAATGAGGTTCAGTTATTCTCATAGGGTTGAAACATTCTTCCGAATTAAGTTCGACGAAGCTTTCGAAGAAAATGTGAAGCAATACAAAATTCCATAAATCAATATTTCAGCATTGAAGAATTATTAGCTGAATCCAAAGAGCGTAAGTAAATGTAACGCTGTGAATTCAAGATTACTTCAGAATATAACTCAAATAATTAAATACTTTAACAGTCTATTAACTTATTATNTAGGGGACTGCCTGGCAGAATGATGTACAGCAGGGACTATAAGTGCTCCGGGAGTCCCACGGTAGCCCTGAAGGCTTACAAGGAACCCTGAAAAAAATCTTAATGATGATTTAGTGATAAAAATGAATTATGTTATGAATATGGAAGGTTATGTTAGAAGTGATTAATTATTGTATTATTTAATTCATAGTTTAAATAAACTATTTTGTAATTATCATAATTAATTGAACATTATCATATCATATTGTACCATATCATATTATGTATAATTTCTGAAGTGTCCGTCCGTCCGTCTGTCTGTCCCCCTCCCCATCTCAGAAACGGTTAGATTTAGCGATACGCGGTAAACCTCGTTGGATTTCTAATTGCTAGAAACCCTGGGAAAACTTGATTCCGTTCCCGGAAAGACCTGGAGTCGAACCCCGGAGCTAAAAATGCGTTTCCGTGAAATTGCACGCGATTTTTCATTTTCGAGAGTGCAAGGCTTTCATTTTTCAATAATTTAAATACCTAAATTTGAGAGGATTTCCATCAAATTATTCATTCGAATGTTAAATGTGCAACCAATCTTACTCTTGTCACCTTTACACGCTTTAGTGTCCATTTTAAAAATAATTTTGCTTTCATTTCGAAATTAAATGAAAATTTTCTGTTTTTTCTGTACTTACTACGGCGACGTTCTTTTTTATTTAATTTCTTTAATCGTCTGCAGAAACCAAACGGTATTTGTCGAAATGTAAATATTTACAAAGAAATTTCCTGTTACTTAATGCGTTGAGGATATAAAAGTAATATGTTTATGCGATAAAAATGAGGTTCGGTTATTCTCATAGGGTTGAAACATTCTTCCGAATTAAGTTCGACGAAGCTTTCGAAGAAAATGTGAAGCAATACAAAATTCCATAAATCAATATTTCAGCATTATTAGCTGAATTATTCAGAATTATTAGCTGAATCCAAAGAGCGTAAGTAAATGTAACGCTTTGAATTCAAGATTACTTCAGAATATAACTCAAATAATTAAATACTTTAACAATTTATTAACTTATTATTATTACTAAATCTTTATTAAGATATCATGGTGATTTGGATGATAATTTACTGCGGTTTTGATATTAACGTTCAAATGGCTCTGGGCAGTATTTGAAATCTTAACGACTAAGCGGGATGTAAAAATAAGGAAGTAAAGTTGAGTACTTTAAACTGAAACTACTACTTAATGTTTTCACTGGATAAAAACAATTTACCAGAAATTGAAGTTTTTGTAAATTAATATTGTTTAAAATAGAAAATGGTGTGCGTTATCTGTGATATTGTTGTTTGAAAGTGTAAATGAAGTGCTTCGTAGATCAGGGAAATCAAAATTTGGCGTATTAACACATTTTTTAATCAGCCACTAGCCACTTGGTTATCAACTAGTCATTTATTTAAAAAATACCGATTAAGATGAAAATTTTTGAAATTTCATGTAAATAAATGAAATGCATCGTATATAAATTAAATCGCTAAGAATATCAACGATGAAATAATCAATTGGGAAAAGATATTTTTCCTTGAATAAAAACAATCACGTGTACCTAAATTTAAGTGGCCTCTCAAATATTACGTACCTACGCAAATATCACCCGAGCTCATCTTCTAGCTCAAGATTTTTTACAACAGTATTTACATTTTTGTATTGCTTAAGCAAGTTAACTGTCTGTTTAGCTCAGCTAACTCATTGACAATTATGAAACTCACAGTCTTTGAAATACCGAGATATAAAAGTATTGATATAGCGATGAACTTGAAGTTTATTAATTGTTTTGGAAAAAGATGTGGTGAAATGAATCGTTTATTACGTTTGATAATTCTAAACAGACATAATCAAATTATTTATTGTGTGAAGATACGTTTCTTAAAATATAAAATAGTCACAAGCGTTTAAATTTTTGCAGATATTATATACACCATGCGCGCAAATATTTGCGATCAGCTAGTATTCTTAATTTTCTTATAATTTTATAGAGTTCATAATTTTTAACCAATATAGCTTGTAGAAATAATTATCTATAACTACCGAAGTAGTGGAATAATGGATCATTGTGGAGAAAACAATGGTTCCGTACAGTTGATGTCGCCTCAGGGCGACCACACATCCAAAACTATATCTCCTACAGAAGGAAGCCGCAAGTTAGAAATAAACAAGATCTCTCTCAGATCTCAAGAAATCTCAGCAAAACAAAGCATCGCGATTCGCATGGAAATACTTATCAGAGTTTAAACAACGGGATGATTAAATAACAAAGCCGTAGACCGGCTTTCAACGACTAAAAACTTTAATTCGCCCAGGGGTAGACGAGAGGAGGAAGAAAACCCGTAAGAGAAGAGTTTATGTGGGCAGAGGGGAGTTGGAAGGAATCCAGAAGATGGCGAACGGAACGGTTGCGGAGTCGGTTTTGGATGCTGAGAGGAGCTATCTGGTCTGCAAATGAGAGAGTTTGCCTCGCACTTTTCCTCGGGGTGTAAATGATGCTACTTGCGGCCAAAGACTGAGGAAGTTGTCCAAATTCGCGCGCCTTGGTCAAAGGGTACAGTCGAGAGTCGGTTTAAGAAGGTTAACGTAAGAGAGGGGAGAGTTTGTCAAGTCATCCTCACGTCTCTCTCTCTCTCTCTCTCTCTCTTTCGCACTTTCTCCCGCGGCGCTAAAGTAGAGGGAATGGGACGAGGAAATCTTTGGAGTAGAAAGTCCCTCTGGATCTACTCCTCCCTGAGAGGTGCGTGTGAGGTCCCTCTCTGCGAATTCTTCAGTTTGAGACAATCCTCTCTCACATCTCCTTCCCTTAATTTCCTCGTTGTCCAAGAGGGCCCTTTCGCACACCGACTCTCCCGTTCTATCGCATACACATGCGAAAAGGTCGGCTATGTAAGCTGTTTTGAAGTGGACTTTATTCTGCTCCCGGAAGACCTTTGAGAGGAGCCAAGGGGCATTTTGCTCTATCCCTGCCTTTCTTCGCACCCCTTTTCCCGAGATGACTAGCAGACGTCTGCCATTCGGAGATTACAATTTACGAACTTCTTACTCTATCCCTATCTAACGCAACTTTTTAGATCGTGATCTCATTAGCAGGTTATGATGTCGATTAAACATTTTCGAAAGTAAAAATGACTCTAACCCCAGTCAGCGAAGGCTTCAGAGACTTAACCATGGCCATTAAGGTCAGTGGTAACTCGGGCTAGGGTAAGGTAACAGAGGTGTTTTTAAGACTATGACCGAGCTTTGTGCCCTAAAATTCATTCATTATCGATGTCGGGTTCATTTATGAACAAACGAAGCCCGACTAGGACAATATATTTCCGCCAGTGCAGGCCTTTACCGTGTTGATCTGACAAAGGCCAAAATCTTTGTGGTAGCAGGTGTTAGAACCGCAATTATTTCCTGTTTACTTCTATGAAGATAGTAGTAGAATCTTTTTAAAGTGTGAGTTATACATAAAGCAGTTGTTTTTAAACTTTCAAAAATACGCGCTACGAAGAATTATCACTTGCGATGACATGTGTTTCCTAAAGCTTTAATGTATCACTACGTGAATTGACGTGAATTCGCGTTTAACACGGAGTTATGGCAGTGAGGTGAATGGTATTAAAACGTAAACACTGTTATGCGTGTGATAAAATCTTCATACATTTATATTAAAGATCTCCATTCGAAAAGAGAAACCTCGAGATGGGCGAAAGAGGTGAAACTGGCAGCTTTTTTCTCAAATTGTCGTGGAAGACAAACTTCTTCTAATGTATTTTCCTTTGTTACACATGGAAGTACATTTTCCCTGTTTCCACCAAATTTAAGCCTCTTGAATACATATACAGGTGGAAGCTGCTTGACACTAATCTAAGTTGAGCAAAACGAAAATAAGTCGGCGAAGTATTATAATACTATTTTAGCAAGCTAAAATATTTCAATTATTAATTATGTCCCGCTCATAAATATATATTTGGGAATCTGCTTATATATTTAAACACAGACTTTGATTTTATCACAACTATGAGGAAACTAGTGAAAATTTCTTTTGCAAGATCTTTGCAAAGAATCTTGCAAGGAATCTTGCTTATTTCATCGATCGCTCAGTAGAACGTTCAGCAGAAAATATTTGAAATCTACTTTCATTCACGGCAATTAACTATGAATACAACGAGAACAATCAGCTCAAATCAAATCATTGTCTGCGATAGCTAGTTCGCAAGTACGCCCTTAATTGAGTCTCCTCTTTCATTACTATTTCATTATAGTTTCGTGTTTCAATATTAAAACTTGTAAAAATCGAACCATGAGATGAATCATACAAGTGTTTCGCCCAGCACGAGAGAAAGACGTATCATTTCAGACACCTGTGCGTTCGAGAGAGAGCGAAACACCGAGGAAGTGCCATAAGACCTGCGTCACGTTCACAGGAGTTCTCGAACGAGATACCTTAGAACTGACAAAGAGCAGCAAGTTTCACTCTCTTTTCTCCTTCGCTTCTCCGCAAGACTCCCGGTTAATCATTCTTCGTAATTATTACCGAACCATTCAACCAATCAGACGGAAACCGTCACGCGGTCTCGACGTCTTCAAAACTTCCCAATCTAAAAAAAAAAAGACGGAGACTCCCTTCAACGGCGGCTTGGATCCTCTTTCTGTAGATAAAAAAAATCAAAATCGCTCCCGCCGCCTTCGCCGACTTTGGCGTCGAAAAGAAACAAAAGAGAGACGCTCGCGGAGGTGGAAAAAGAATAAAATAGACGATACTATACGCGGTTTGAGATCTCTTTGACGCCATTGCCAGCATCTCGACGCCTCTGCGATATCGAAGAGGCTCTCAATCCTCTTTTCTTCCGATCCTCACTCCTACCCTTAGGGAGTGTCTACCTTTCGCTGGTTCCACACACATCTTCCCCACAGGCCTCCTCCTCTCGGCCGGTTCCTCCACAAACCCGTCGTAGCCACGGGCGATTCACCTGCCGCGCTCGGAGAGAAAAAGGTGGGAGGCCGAGAGAGGAAAAGGAGTGGAAGAAAATGAAGGAATGAAGTGGGAGGGAGATGAACGGGAAGAGAAAGTGAGCGGAAAGAAGGGGAATGGGAGCGGCGGATGGAAAGGGGTGGCGAAAAAGAACACAGAGCGGGGCGCGTAGGAGTGGAAGAAACTCAAATCCATTGATGGGCAGTCATCCAAAGATGCCCCGCCCACTTATTAACGAGGAGATCCGCAAGAATGAGTCTCAAGGCCCGCAACAAATCCTTGCCGAGTAAATTAGAAGATACGGCGAGCGAGTTTCAATTTTTTCCCCTAGAATCATCTACCCGCTCGAGATTTGAGGGGACGCATCACCACTTCATTGCAACGACTAGGGGATGATGAAGACGATATCCATCGCAGGTGCTCGTTAACAGAGATGCGAAGGTCTCCTTGTGCGTGCGTTTCCGCCCGTTGATTTGTTCAAGTTCACCAAGGGCGATCTGATTGGGATACCATTTATGAGCGGTTCAATTTCAATCCTATTGCGCCACAAATCGCCTACTCTTGCATTTTTTGCGTTTTTATCTTCAAGAGTTGCTTTGTACAGCATGAAGGATGACTGCGAACAGGTTCGTCTATTGATACATCTCAAAGGGATATTCGATAGCCGATGAGGGCGGGAATTAACCGGGTGATGGGAATGGATTTAGGCTTGATGCTGCATTCCACTCCCAACCAGCAGTCCATTCCATTTCATTACTAAGAAATTTGAGGAATATATAGCATTCCATTTATCTCCCTTGCGGATAAAATATCCTCTTTTACGGTCACATGTTATCCTAGCGTGTTAATGATATCCTAACGTCTTGATAAACGCAACTTCATACAATTCTCTAGGTGATGTTATTTCAAAACGCATGCAATTGCATGCCTCCTTTCAAGACGAAGACCACCCTCTATTTTTGATCATGCCTGAAACGACTTCATTGCAAATGGCAGACGCTGTAAAATTGCGGATACATCTCCAGGTTTCCTTAAACGCAAATCTATTATGTATTCAGTGGTAACGGCGTAATTGGGTATTTCTTTCTCACTGGAGAGACCTGAGAAGAAAATTATGCTCCTAGCGTTTCAACTTGTTTACTTACAACGACTCTTATGGGAATTTTGGCAAAAGAAGACGTCGTGATGCTAAGAAAATCGAGTTTATTTGAGTAACATTTCCGGGCGTTGTTGCGGCAAAGTTCAGCTGAGATTCTAGAATTCTCGTAAAATTTAGTTTTCCCTCAAAAATATTCCACCCAGGTCATACTACATGCGGTTTTCGCCTTTCCGAATAATTAAAGAAAAGTAGCATACTTTTAGGGAACGGAACAAAATGTATCTCGTGAGAAAACTTGCGCTTCATTAGGTAACTAATAAAAAAAATATACGCTTCCCTGCCTCAAACGTGTATAACTCAAATATTTCCGCTTTTTTGAGGTCGCTGGTGATTACGTGAGAAACTAAAATGCGAAATAATGACCCTTATAAACATAGTTATACCCAGACCCAGTTATAAACATGACGCAGCTCCTGTATCGATAAAGATGTTATCGTCTCATTTACTGATCATAGTTTTTCATGATATACTATCAAATACTTTCTCTTTCGGAAGGACCTTCCTCTTTCCACCGGATTTCCGAACGCATCCGGAGAACCCAGCGGTGAAAAATCCATTCTATGGATTAAGTCCTACAGTACGGATAAAAATGAGATAGGCGAGGATACTTCCTTTGATCCCGGCCACCTTTCATGAATATATTAGTGACACCGGGAAAGAGAAGCCGGTCGCTACGCTGCCTAGATCTTAAGAGCGAATAAATGTGGAATGAGAGATGGAGAGAGAGGATTTCTCGGAACACCTGAGTCTGTCGTGGTGGCTGTGAAACCGGTCCGGCCAGACTCTCCCGGGGGAGTTCCTCTGCAGGTTCTGTTCCGCCCCCGAGGCATCGCCGCCTCGCTCCGGAGGCCGCCCCCTTGGCCGCCCACTCCTCCGCCCCTGAGGGAACACACGGTTACGTGAGCGCCATTCTGATGGCGTCACTGATTTTCCGCCATCCCTCTTTCCGAAAAGAGATGAGCATCACGGTCCACTGTCTCATCCGAAGATGTCCTCGCGAATAAACTCGATTCGTCCTGAGGATGGGGACAGGCGGGCTCATGAGTGCCCAGGGACGCATGGGGGAGGATGGCAGATGTATAAGATTTCAGACCATTACGAAGACGGGAGGGAGGCTGGAAGCGTGGACCATTGGCGCGGTTGTTGTACGAGGTAACTCGAGTAATGATCCGGATTCGAGTGAGGGGGGCTGAGGGGAGTCCTTAAAAACTTCAGTTAAATCTGGTCTGATTTATGCGGCCGAGAAACTGGAGAATATTTTGCGTCATGCTGGTGCGGATAAAAAACTTTAATGGTTCTGTGAGGAAAACCGGCATGGGGTCTTTGAAGGGAAAGTGAAGCTATTTGAAATTTCCTTGGAGTAATTGCGGACTGATTCTATGCTTCAGGTACGATATAAAGGTAAATCCAGGGTCGAGGAATTTAGAGAGTGGAGTAGAACGAAAGGACGATTGAAGAAATAATGCATTCCTCAAACGATGCTTGCTTGAAAATATAAATATATATATTTAAAGTAAGATGCCAGCAGAATTCTGTCTAATCGTGGCCGAAATTTGTAAATAGATAATTAATCAATAAAAATGAAATATTAACGTTAAAATTACATAACGTTCCCTTTTCAATGCAGAGTCATCAAAAAACTAAATAGTCTAGCATCGTAAATCAATGCCAGAAAATATTGAACAGCCAATGCCAGAAAATATTGAACAGCCATGAAGCGAAACTATGTCCTTCTGTAATATGTTGAAGCTATTTTCCTTAGGCATAAATGAATAAACATTAATGAATCATGAGGTCACGTTTCCTTATTGTGTTTGCTAAGTGATGAATTAATGCTACCCTGAAATTTTCATTGCGTTCCGTCAGCTGTGCTAAGGCGTACGGAATATTTCTTGACCTTCGGAAGCTGCTGCTACCGGATGTGGTTCCATCACGTCCGCGTGGGTGATGAGACTGACACTTGATTCAAATTAATAAAAAAACAATTCTTGTGTCATGGTAGATATTACAAATACTCGAACTCTTTCGTATAATCGACAAAGGCAACTTTATATCGAAAATGACCGTAACTCCAAAGGTAAATTTAACCAAAAATCTTCAAAAAGTGGTTAATTCAAATAAGACAATATTTTAGTCTATAATGAATTAAAATATACTAAATTGTATACAGATCCAATATCAAACGTTTTGCAGAAATGACTCACGTTGGTGTTCGTTCTTCCTGTAAACAATACAGAAATACGCTGCCATATCGACTATAGAATCAACTGCTGTCTTGTGTCCATACAACCGTTCGAAATTACCGAACTTAATCGTGTTAAATTATATACCAATCAAATAATAAATCAAAACTATTACTCTAAAGGTAGTACGATAATTTTTTCTAATAACTAACATCTTTTCTACTCGTTAACAGGTTTTATACATTAGCCGTTCTTAAATTCCGAAATTAGATGAGAAAGTAAACCACTCAAAATCAAAATGTTTGTGAGTAAACACATTATATTGTTATACATTATATAGAGGATAAGCACATGTGCAAGCTATAAGAAAGAGATTTTGAAAATATTGAAAGAGATGTTTTATAAAATTCGAGGTATACGTTTAACTGTATATTAAGCTAAAACACTTCACTTCTTGTGTAATCAATACGAAAAGACCTGCTCCTTTATGTAAATCATTTCACTTGTAGAATTCGTCAACTCTTGAGTTCGTTATTGAGTCATCTGCGAGATCCAAGTGCCTTCAGATTAAACAATTGCGAATAATTTTCTTCGAGAACTTTCTGTACTCATTGACATTATGTAGAGCTATCCATTGAGCTAAACATTTTTACATTTTTTGGTCATTCGTGCGCAGCATGACATTGGACTTCCTATTCCTGCGCGGGAATTACAAAGTACGAAGGGAAAAAATAGGCTTATTGTCCACGTCAGTTTTTAAAATGACAAAAAGGAAAATTGGAACCTCGCAAAGCGTTTATCGACAATTAACTAAACGATCCTACTCATTACAAGACATCCTTGGATTTCAATTGAATCCGCCGCAACAATTTCAATGGAATCAGCATTTGAAAAAGGTGGAAATCCCTATTGTGCCGATGGATTTTTATTTCAATGGAATGCTTTACGACAGACCTGACAGTATGATTTCATTCGATTGCAGCTCGTTTTCACCAATTGATTGATTCTTTCAAAGGAAACTCGATCGCCGCGAACTTAGCCCATAATGGCGCAACAACACAACTTTTAGAACGTAGGGAAGGGTGTATCACCTCATTATTTCCCCATCATGCCCGTAACATTTTTTATCGAGTGACCAAAAATCGTCTATTCTTCAAACGAGACCGTGATCGGGTGCTTTCTTTATTTCCGATTCGTCTTTTTTCCGCCAGCGCTGTTTCGTTCGATTCGACCACCAGATGTCGCGCCGCGCGAGAGCGTAATCGCTTCAAACAGTTTTCGAATCCCGCCTCTCTTTTTCATCCATAGTTAACGTTTCGTTTTCTCCTTTTTTATTCCTTCGGGAATGGAATTTTTGCCCGGGAACAATGGCCTGTCCACGCCGCATAAAGATATGAAAAAACGGACCAGCGCCAGCCTTCGCCGGATTTTCTACGCCGTCATAAATGTGCCAGGGGAAGAGAATCGGATGAGAGAGGGAAGGGACAAAAAATATGCGATCGTTAAAAAGTCCGCTGAGCCGTAAATTTGGGTACTGCCACGTATTTAATCGAAAAAAACAACACACGTCAGACGTCGGGGACGTTTTAGACAAAGGAGTCGGAGGAAACTTTTAATGAAATTTAGAAGCCATTATTCATGCGAAAGCGTCTTTATTAAATAATTCAGAGATGTGGATCTGGGGAACGTGGACGGTGCTTAAAATGACGATCAGAATTTTTGAGGGAAATGGGAAAGAAATAAACAAGGGTCTCGAAATTAATTCATTTGAACCGAGGAATTTATTTTGTCCCTTCTCCTCGCTTATAACTAAATTATCAAGGATTGACGGGGACCTTAATGCTTAGTTATTTTCGAAGATGGGAGTATTTTTCAATGAGCATTCGCAAGAGGATGTATGGCAGAATTTGTAAAGGTAAATAACTCGAAAATAACAGAATCCAGAAAACTCGAGGAAAATTCTTGAGACTGAGAAATGATAAGGGTTGAGACAGCAATCACAATCATGTTTGTCTGCAGTGAAGTAGTATACATTAATTTAATACCTCAGTAAATAGGATATATCTAATAGTTAAATTAGCTTCTAATTTTAAGCGCTTAATCAAATAAAAATTTTTCTATATATTGCCTCCAATATTGAATAATTTTTGTTTAATTTCAGCGGGATGAAAATTTACACGAAAGTATGTCCTCTTACATGTTAGAGTATTTCTCTGTAATTAAGTGGCCAAAGGAAACTCGAATATAAATAAGAGTTTATGAGATTAAAAGGACTTTCGGTGTTGCATTACTCGTAACAGTTACGCCTGAGTTTAGAGAAATGATGCTTATATGCACAAGATATATTCTGCAAACGAGGACATCTGTGTGGAAACAGAGAACAGCTAAAACTTGGAAAGGTTGTGTCTACTTTGCTGCATTTTCTACATTTTCCATTCGTTTAACACTAATTTAGGACATTTATGTTCCTGAAATAAGTTGCATTTTCTGATGTTATACATTGCGTTTGAATTACGTAATGTTAATGTTGGAGGTAACCACATAGGTTATTACATAGGTTACCTCTGACTATGGCGAAATAAAAAATCTCGAGGGAAACATTTCTTGAAAGGCTGAAACAGCGGAAAAATAACAAAATTTAACCACAACGTCCGAATATTCATAACAGGGTTTGATTCTTCATTAAAATTGCGGAACATTTTCGATTTGAATAGTTATTTCATGACTCCAAAAACTTGTCTTTAATCTAAAAAGTGTATGAAAATTAATTTTTGCAGCAGTTGAAGTTAAATGGCTCTTACTTTAGATCATTATTCATATCGACTTAAATAAGAGCTATGATAATATAATATTATCAAATAATTTGCCATCTTGCTGTGGACTCTGAAGCATCAGCAATGCTTGGATAAAAGCCTGCTTAGGAAAGCTGAACTTGAAATAGTCACGAATGATCATTAGTAAAGGGAGCAGCAATACCCTTCTACAAATAGCTTTTTATGAATGAATAGTAAAAGAATCCTCTGAGCCTTCGAGAAGGTACATCAACAGAACAGAGTTAGGGTTCGATAGCTCTCTTGAGGGCCTCTTCCTTTCTCTAGCTAGACATCCCGTTTTTCAATTAAAACACATTTTTCCTCATCTACGAAGATACATCGGATCAAACGATCCCGTATTTACCACTAATGACCTGAGCTTTGGACAAGCTTCTGGAAGGATCGCCGAAGAAAGCAGTCTGTTGCGTAACCGCCAATCAATTACCGTAACTGTGTAATCCGGTATCGCTAGGATCGGCTCACCCGCATAAGCAGCTTTCCGTTTTAATGAGATATTCAGCAGATCATGTTCGGGGAAAATAAAACCCGTTGATTGCAGTGCGGGTTCGTTGGCCTGAGACGAGTTTCGACGGACGGGAAGATGTCTCGACCACTCATTTCGTACGATATCGCGTTCCGAATAAAGACCGAGGCGTTTTTACGCCTTATCCATCGCGAAACTTTCGAAACATCTAATCCGACCGGACACCGTGAAATACGTTTGACACGATCGATCGGAGAGAAAGTCCAAGCGTCATTTCAAAGCGAGGATCCCTTCCAAATCACTTCTCGTCGTACCCTTTCAAGCCGCCGTAATGGAATGGCGCTTATAAATCTCCCAGACAAATGAATGTAGAATTTCGCGCTGTCTCGAGAGACAAAATGTGAACATCGATTTTTTTCACAACTTTCACCTCCTTGGGGAGAAGAATCCAGCACTCATTTAGAGGCTGGAATTTTCTTCATCTGCGATATGAGAAAAATTGCAATTAAAGTTGTCACATCCGTCAGAATGATATATTTCCTTCCTCGAATCCTCGACTGAGCGGTGAAAGGTATTGCCGAAGGTAAAAGTGGGACGAGGGCAGAGGAGTGCATCGCCGTGTGTGTGACACAATTGCTTCTGCTCATCTTCAGACGCCGCGGGCTAGACGCGGATGAGGCCATCGAATAACGTGGCCAACATTGCGCATTATTTCGCCTCAACTTTCTCGGTAAATTCGACTTTTAAATCCAACTCGGAGAATCGGTTTCAGAGCTGTTTCACGCTCATCGCAGCGCATCCAGCCTGCCGTTCAGTTTCTTTGATATTGTAGTTTGCAATGATATGATTCGGTATGCATACTTTGTTAGTAAAAGATATTATAGATGATGCCCGAGCTAAATTGTATTGTTACGTTTATCTAGCTCGACCGTTATATATTTACACGTGTGTATCTGGCTGCTAAAGCGATGAATAGTACTCCGAAACTAAAGGCTGAAATCTCCAGACTCTTTTCCTTGTATTTTTGAGAATATTTCGTTGTCAACTCTGTCTGGAGTCTCTTTAAGAATCGGTCCGGGAGTCATGTATTCCGGTAGCGAGACAATTACTACTGTTCATGAAAAATAGTGGGTCTATAACTTGAGCCTAAAACTAAGTTTTTGAAGACGTCTGTTGAGATGTGATTGCAGTCGACAATTTCATGGGACTACACGAAGATAAATAATAGTACAGCTTTTCAATGGAATTATAATAGCTGTTCATTAACTACTACTTGCTGCAAGATATTTCAAATTTCTGTATCAGATTAGTTACTCGGCATGGCATCTGAACTAAAGGATTTCTAGATAATAACAAAATGAGGTGCTACCTGAAAAGTAAATGATGCTTCGATTTTGGATGAAGATAGAAAATTCCACGGATTACTCCCTTTAGCAATGAATCTTGCGGATGACGAGTAATTCTAAGATTATAAAAGTAACATTTGGAAGGAGGATTAAATGCTTTCTGAAAGGGAAGTTTCATGGGTGCAGAAAGTAGTACTACGATAAATGTGAATGCTTCTAAATGATCGTTCCTACAGTTCTCTTCCTATAAGAATAAGTGCAATTCAAAGCCGTCTTATTAAAAGCTTAAACTAAACATCATAATTAATATACATATTGTTGCCTAGTTATTAATAAAAATTATTATATATTTTACCTGAAATATTTAAATCAATAATTCGGAGTTGAATGAGTTGAAGAGATTGCTCCTCAAGCCCTCGTCTTGTTAAATGCTTTGGAAGGAAATGCTGCAACGTTTCGATGTACTAGGAACACGATTATTTTAAATATAAAACAACAAGGCATGGTTTTAGAATACGCAAGGGATTCCACATTAGGGTGAAGGAAGTCGAGGATTTTCCCTACGATCGCTAAGGTAACAGTATATTCGTACCATAAACCCCGGAAATTGTTGAGCCAAGTAGATTCATCGGCTAGTTACTACCAGGCGAAGAGGCTAATGGCAATAGTTTCAAAATTATTACAGAAAATAAACGGAGCAACAAGCCAAAGGCAATCAAGGAACAATTCAAAGAGGATCTCAAAATGACAGAAAAATCTGGGAGATTCCTAATGAATGCGGGAGAGTTGGCAACACACCTGGAAAAACAAGGAGGTACATGGTATCCACAGCCCTCACCATCGTTGGCAGAACATTGCGAAACGGATTAACGATCATTAACCTTTAATGTTTACATCGGTTTGAGTTAGCTCTTTCAGCTGCTGCTATGAGTGCCGGTTTCATTAAGGCTTTCTGAGGGACGGACAAGCGGAAAAATTTGCTGAGTTAATCCAAAAAATCGCCCAAATCATTTTGCATTGTTTTCGTAGTCCGGAGGCTAATTCGTTTCGGCGAATTCGATTGCCTCGTTAACGGTACCTGGAAGAGGTAATTACCGCTTCAGATTTTGCGAGAATTCATTTCGAAGGTCGACGATTCCGTTGCTTCACCGATCTGCCCGCTGTTTCGAAAATATACTGCCAAAATGCCAAATCTAAATTTTAATGTATGGATTCGGGAGAGCCGCTTTTTATGAGAAAAGTTGCGTCACGCGAATGGAGGGAAGAGTGTGCTATCAATGAATCGAGGGTTGCATGAAAGTTTCCTCAGCGATATATTGAAATTTTGAATATTAATGTCACGAGTGATCTACCATGGGATTGGTATGATCTACTTGCAGAGGGGAAGGATGAAGAAATTTACCGAGGGGGCCTTAAGGCAATATCCTAACTCATGTATCTTACAATATTTACAATTCACAATTTTGTTTGAGTAAGAATCTTAGTGCTGTAATTCTCAACCTAAATTATTAAAGCAGACATTTTTCGGGATAAATGCAGCGGATGAATAGTAATCATAGAAATCATTTACCCTCATTTTCCGATTTGTTCTTTTTATATTCTAGTAGGCGAATAGCTTTTTCTGCTACGTCTTTCTGGGTGGATGGGCTATCGCCCTGACCTCCCTCTGTACCACGATACACTTGCAATTATAGTGTATACTTTTACTATAGTAACATTTATATTTATTGTAGACTTTAAATGTAGTAGTTTGAAATGTAGTACAAAGCAGTACTTACAACTGTTAGGAAGAATTAATCGCAATTTTAGATTTGATTCGAATTTTTACACATTTTCGACCACTCTTTTCGAATAACTAGTCTGACTGACGTTAGGTTGTATTCTTAACCCCATCAAACTTCCTCCTACTATTACACCATTTACATTACATACAATCTCCACACGACTACTAAGGTTGAAAGTATCAATCAATTGAAACATTATGGATTACATATTAATTCCTATTATCACAGCACTCGAATAATATAGTTACTTGCGAAAGTTATTACTCCCTCCAATGTTGTTTTGTCATGAATTTTCACAGATAATCCATTGAATGGATTACTTAAGGATGGATTTATAATCGAGTCAATTCCATTCTTGATGAGAGAGAAATAAAAATAACTTTTACACAGTGGATTCTTTCATTCCATTCTTTTATTTAAAACAATCTTTTGTTCTGAATGTTGAGATAGAGTTCGTAAATCCATCCAGAGCATCCACAGGCACGCTTCTTAGGGTGTACAGATAATAAAACGATTTCTACGGTTTGGCGACCTGCAGCTAAAGGAGTGCTGCGTTGAAGCAAAGGGAGATGATCGTACTTAACGGGAAAAAAGCCCTTCTTACGAGAAAGCAGTGAAGGAAAAGAATTCATTCGCGTTCGATCGACTTCCGCGACCACCGCGCGCCGCTGGTAGCTCTAAACATCCGCAATGAACAGGAAAGTCCTCTGCCGTCGAAGAAACAACGGCTCAAAATCGAACCGGTTCTTCGCTCGGTAGGAGTGAATTCCGTACCCGGGGACACATGAGAGACGGAGAAAGGAATGAAAACAATCGAAGAAGCCTCCACGAGCAAATCCGCCACGTCCCCGGCATCCGCCCCCACGCGTCCAACAGATGTGCGCACCTGTATGTACGAAGGAGCACCTTCCCGGCGTCCGAGCGCCATTCACGTAACACGATCTGCGGAGGAGCGTTCGCTATCGCGGAGAAAAGAAGAATTTGCGAGAAGTCCACCTCGCTTTGCTTCCTCCGCGCGTGGAAAGAGAATTTGCCGTTAGAGGGCAGTGCGCGGCGGAGGGGATGTTGCTTCTTTTTTTAAAATCTTTTCTTTCGGAGCAGCTTCTTGTCGTGATGCACCTGTTGCCGGGCGAGGAGGTGGTCCTGGCGATGGGGAGTGCGTGAGTTGCTAAGAGGAGCGGTGACATGCGCGGAAGAGATGTGTATTTTTTTCGGAGGATGGGGAAGAGATGGCTTTTGACGAGAAAGATGAAGGTATCGGTGGAAGGAAGACTTTTCTCTCTTTTATTTCTGTTTTCCCTCCGCGTCGCCTCTTTGATGTTTTAAATAGGTTTAACCGGTTTTCTCATATTTTTTCTCGCTCTCTTCCCTTCTCCTTAGAGATTAGGCGCCGAATTTCTCTCAATGGAACGACGGCGATGTTTTTCGTCTAGTCACAAATCGGGAAAATATAATCTTCATTTACGAAAGGAAAGGGGAATATGTTTCTATAAAGGTCAAGAAGGTTGTGTTTGGTAATGGGTGAGAAGTGGAAGAGAAAGGAGCTGGAAATTAAATATTGGTTTGCCGAGCCGTCCCGTTAATTAATGAAAGTGTGGAATATTGTTGTTAATATTTTTCGAAATACGTGACTTGGCTGAGTCCATAGGTGCCGTGTTTTGGACCTTTCGAACATTTCCTGTAGCTCGTAGTGGTGTTAGGAAGGGAATTTATAATTAGGCATCATTTTCGACATTGTCGGGGGCTATGTTAGGCGGTTCATTAAGCTTCTTACAAGGCAAAACTTCTTAAGAAGTAGATGGCCTCAAAAACATACGATTTGTAAATAAATAACACGTTTTAATAAATAAGCTGAGATATGAATGAAGAATGTTTCGAATTAAATTTACCAACGCGTCCAGCGAAAGGTCAACAAACTTCTACTTGTAAATATTACGAAAACTCTTCTTATGAAATGAGAAATTTCTTTTTGACGAGTTGGTTCTAACTTCTTTGCATGGAAGTCGCTAGAGCAAATTCACATCAAGAGAGGCAGGTTTAGCGTAGTCTAGAATGGTTGCTCTTATGTGGCCCAATTAAAGATATCGTATACCTATTCCACTGCACGTTGAGAGAAAGGTTTCCAGACTACCAGATACTTTCACGTACGGAGAGATACAACTTTTAGATTTAGATTCACGGTAATTTATCGGAACATTCATCATTATGAATCACACCTTGCGTTGGAATTCGCTATACATGTGGCAGAGCTTTTTTAATTAAAGGAATTAACGCCCACGAGAAAGAAACGATCGTTATTTTAAAAGGAAAACGAACAGTATTTCCTCTTTCGCCGTATCTGTGAACGGAACCATCACTTAAAGATAAGTATGGTAACATATTACCATACGTCGTGCAGAGCTTTCGGACTTTCGCAGCATATGATTCACATTAAAATATTTAGTTGTGAAATGTGGAGGGAACAGGTTCTTTTCAAAAGGCAAACCGCTTTATCGGTGCATTTTGATTTTTGTAAAACGAATCCGCTTCCAAAAATGGAGCGGTTTCGATAATACCGTCTCTTGTCTCGTGGAAAGAAATTTTAACACCCGTGGAAAATTTCCCAGATCGCTCCATGAAAACGTTCCCTCTCTCTTTCCGTTGAATCGCCTAAATGCGACCACGCCCAAAGTACGCTGGGGTTGTCTCAATTGTTTATTCATGGGAAAACCGAGCTCCCGCGATCTCGTTCCTACGTTTAGCCAACCCATGCATACTTATCGTGTATGGTCCTGATTTGAAATTGGGTTAGGCATCTAGAAGTTTTCTATCCGTTTGTAATTTCCGGGTTTTGCAAAATCTTTCGCCTATTGTATTGTGGAGCTATGAGAAAATCAATACAGGTAATAACCCCGTTTGGTATCAAAAATTAACATAGATTAATAGACCCCTGCTTTGATGGCGTTGTGAAATATTAACGCTTTAATCATTCCGAGTGGTGCCTCGAAAGCCTCTTCAAAATTTTGCTAATTACTCTTAATGCTTCTTGTTATATAGGGAAGAAGGTAAGCCCGGATCAGGCGTTCAAACAAAAGTTTTTATTAGACGAGTTTCCGCGAATGATTAAAACAAATGCTTTCCAAGAAGTCCGCTGATGACCATAATAATATTAATAATAATTTCTTTAACGAAAACAAGAAGACCCCATATACATTAATTTTAATAATCATTATTTAGGGGCACCCGCAACCATTCCCTAACCAGAGAAATCTGACTATCCGGTGCTCGAACCCGGGACCTTGGGTTTGCGCTAGCAGGCTAACCACTCCACCCTTACGGACACTGCCCTTTGGCGGTATTTACAACACGCTAATCTTCAAAGGTCATAACCTGAATTAGGACAAAAGTGCTGGAGTTGGAATTATTGCCTCTCGAAGCGTTAAAACCGCTTATCGACGATTAAATAATTTATCGTACTATTCTCGACTTATTTTCAAACAAACGCAGAGTAACGTTTCCATTCCGTAAGATAGATTTGATAGCGGTGAATCGCCACGCTGAAATATTATATTGCACAACTCCCGCCGATATTTATGAATATTCATGGAACAATTATCATTAACTTCTTGAAAATGTATAATAACACTTCAGGCTCGATAAAAAGAGCGGAAGGGTTAATGTAAGCCCCGGGAAATATTATTTGGACTCATAACGAGCATGGCAGGGGCTCATTCTCTTTGCCGGATTAAGTGATCACTGAATACGAGCCGGGGTCAATTGCGAATATATTCGGCGCCCGAAACTTACCTCTTCGGGCTAGCTGAATTACGGAAAGCGCAACGGCCGATCGCTCCTCGATATCTTTACATAAATAACGCGTCGATGGCTGAAAAATCCCCAGTCTGTGGATTAAAATGGTTTAAGGGAGCGTAAACATAAACGCGTATATGATCCCGAAACGGAGAGGCTGTAAAAACGTTATGGGATTTGCATGGACCACGAATAATTTCGTCCAGGTTTCCACCTCTCCCTGAATGGCGGCTAGGAATACGCGGATCAAGGTTACCCATGGGGTTGGCAGTAAAATACGGCCGATGTGAGAGAGCGGAGATCGTCAAAGCTGCGCTTGCAAGAGCAGAAAATGGTGAAAGGGTAAAGTCCGTGACCCAAATGGCCATTGACACCCAAGCACGAGAGATGTAGTAAGTAGCGCTACGGAGAAAGTGGATTTGATCTTAGGACGGCATTAGGAGCCTCGATGCTTATTATTACTCATTTCTTCTCTAGATTTGGGAGAATTTCCTTCAAATCACCGTTTCTGAGGGGCCCAGTATGTACTATTGTGAGTCTCTATGCTAAGTATTGTCTGTATTTTATACATCAACTGTTTTTGAGGACGTTTAATGCATATTCACTTTTGTAGCTTCCTAAAAACTCAGGTGGAATGTGACAGAAATCTTTCATTTCTTGATCCAACAAATCCTGGCGCGTATTCTCTCGGCCGTTCAGCACGATCCATTTCAATGACTGCGCTACTGCAGGTGTAACTCCAATTTCAGTTTTGCCTTAATAATTGATTTCCTCATAAAAGGTGAGACGGGTATTAGTGTAGATTGAGTTCGACCTGATATTACTTCAGAAGATTATTTTTATATTCTTTATATTATTGTTGCAGTCCATCGTGCATGTATTGATGAGTCTTTTACCATAATCAGAGCTTTGGAAATGTTTTCTGCGAAATTGGATATTTCACCTGAAACACCTATGACTAAAACGCATGGACCTAACAAATTAGTACAGATTCCTACGCATTAGTATGACATAAAAGAAACGAAAGCGGATGAAGATAGCAAAATAAATATTTATCACGCTCCCTTTGGATGAAGTTTTGACGTCTTAAAATAATCATTTTCATGGAGTATTCCTTTCGATTGAATACTCCGGTTGTTGAAAGTTGTGAAACAACAACTGTGATGCAGGGGGAAGTAAACAGTTTAAAAATTTGAAACTCTTTTAAATTTGGAGTAAAATATAGCAGTAAGCAGTGATATAAGCGATTGAAAATGAATTAAATCTAAGAAAAGTAAATAAATTGACGAATAAAATGGAAAGGCGGTGAAAAGTAGATGTGGGCGAAGAGAAGGGAGCGCTGTGCTGCGGAAGTGGGGTTTGTCGCGAGAAAAAATAAAGGATTGCAAAAACCGGTTAATTTTACTTGGGTAATCCGAAACTTCAATGCTGCCCTCCGTTGAGAAGGAAGGAGTAAGGATGGAGAGGAAGAAATTGGATATGGAAAGATAAAAACTTTTTAAGCATCGACCGGTTTGTCGGCGTCCATTGTCTCGATAGCACAGAGCTGTTTCAGGTCTGAAATGCATCATTCTGGTTTTCCATTTCACCTTTTGTGATGGATTTTCTATGGCATTTTAGGTGCATAAGTGAGCACCTTCCGACAGAGATCGTTTAGGGTGTTTGAAGCTAAGCTAATGGTATAAGTTTAATATGTGCAGCATTCCAACCTACCAGGCGCCGTAGGTAGTGAGTCAAGGACAGTGTCATACGAAGTAAAAATCACAGCGTAGGTGGGACATTTACATCTACATACGTACCCGGCAAGCTGCCTTTTGGCGTACGATAGGGGGTGCATGCACCATGACTCTACTTCCCTAATCGATTACTTTCGCGTAAAATTCGCGGAAAATGAATTTTTGAATCGATTCGTTCAGGCATCTATCTCTCTAATTTTCCTCTCAGAATCAGAATGGCACAGGGAGGACGCATAATATCGGCTACATTTTCTACGAAAGTACCTTCTCTAAAATTATTTAGTAAATTTATTCTTCGTTTATATCTTCTATCTTTTAGAGATTCCCATCCTGCGTCCTGAAGCATTTAAGTAACATTCACCGATTTGCCGTAACAATTTCGTACGAAACGTATCGCCTATCACTGTACGTTTTCTAATTCTTGAATACAACACTTTTCTGTAGTGCCCCATACACTACACACATATTCAAGGTGAGGTCTGACCAACGCAACGTAACATCGCTCACGGAAATTTTCTTCGCTTCTAACGGCTATTCTCGTAACGAATCCGAGTTTCTTAAGAGCTCGTCCACATGCATTACGAATATCGGTACCTCATATTAAGTTAATCCATAACCTCCATTAAGACTTCCAAGATATTTCACCTATTCTACTGTTGATAATGTTTACCTTCGAAGGCTGTACGAATAATCATCGGCATTTTTCTTTTTGAAGAAGTTAATTACCGAGCATTTATCTTTATTGAGCTCTAATTACCAATCATCCGCCATTTTATAAATTTATTTATTCAAATAATTCGACAGGGTTGACGTATCATCTGAGTGACTAGAATAACGTTGGCCTAAAGAAGGTTTTAACAAAAAAAACATAAAATGTCGATCGGTCAATAGTTTAAAATGTTACATGTGACTTGAGATGATAATCTGAAAATAACATTCAGTAATATTAAAAAAAAGATTCAATTTTATTTCAATTAGGAACATTATGGTTACCCAGGATATTACTAGTCTGAATATAAAAACAAAAACCAAACAAATTTACTGCTATGTACGGTAAGATTATAATGGCATTTGAAAATCAAATATGAAAAGAAGCCAAGTTAAAATTACATGTACATAAATACCCTACAAGCCGCCTTTCGGCGTGTGGCAGGGGGTGAAGCGTTCGAGTTACCTCTTTAGCTTACTGTCGCATACTGATGGCGGAAAGAATATCCATAGAATGACTTATCCTCGCATCTATTTCTCTTATTTTACGCTCGTTGTCCGATCGGTCGAAGTAACAGAGGTCGCATAATACCAATCATGTCTTCCACAAATGTTCTTATTCTGTATTTTTCAAGCAATCACAACTGTAAAACATCAAGTAATTTAAGAAACAGAGTCCTAAAAACTGACCTAAAGTTACATATAGTAACCAAAAGAATGGAGAAGGGAAGGAGAATAATAAAATGTGAACAGAACAGACAGAAAAAGGTTTCCCATAAGGGTCTTAAACATCAAATACACAAGAACGAGAAGTAAAGAAGACCTCGGAAGACATGGCTACCGCATAAACAGATTAAAAAATAAGTTATGTATCTCTATACCCTGTTAAATTTATCTTTGTGGCTAAGGAGGAGAAGCAAGAAAAATGACGTATTCTGCCAGCGAAATATCCATGCATTAAAAATGTACTTCTATACAACTTTCAAGAATAACCTTTTAAAATTCCTGAAACATTCCCCTTTCTAAAGGGAAAATTCGTAATATTATCTTGCAGAAAAATTGCTACGATAATTATTTCATTAACTTTCAAAATTGAAATCTGGGGTGAAACATTCACTTATCACGCTCTCTTTGAAAACCTTATACCAGGAGCTATAATGAAATAGGATTTCATTTTTGGTGGGGATATTTTTATATATTTGTTTCAACTAGCTAAAGTTTTGTGATATTTCTTTTAGTTCTTCTAAAAACGTTAAATGAGCATTAAGCTTAAGAACGAGAAGTGCGTTAATAATTTCAACATTAAATTTGTATATAAATGAAATAAGCAACCGCTATTACAATGGCAAATTATGATATGCTTACGTATATTTTGAGATGTGTAATAGGCGTATCGATTAGAAAGACACAATGAAGAGGATGGAATTGTTGAAATTTTTTTAAACTCTCAGGTGGAAATCCTTTGAATACGGAGGTTCAGCAGGATTATTCAAGACAAATCGCTGCAGAGAAACAGAATCACCAAGCGCTAGCTCATAAACAGAGGAAGCAAATGAAGGACGTTGCTAATTATTCATTTATTAAGTAAGGGAAAGAGTTTATTAAGTAATGAAATTAACTGAGGTAGTCTTCAAGCCCTTACCGAAAACAAGTAAGATGATGGGGTAAATTTGAAGAAATATTCTCGCGAACAAAAATGTAAATGTGCTGAGTAAAATTATGGCAAGTTCGTTGAAACGATGTGCATCTAATGGTTCTAAGAAATGGCGCGAACTATAGACTATGAAATACTGGTAAAGATTCATTTAATGGTTTGCCTGGAGACTACATGGAAGGGTAGTAGTAGTATTGTTAAGAAAGCTTCGACAGCTGAGGTAATTTCGCACTTAGGCTCCCACCGGTAATCGAACCCGGTGTCAACGAAGTCGAACGCCTTACCCACTTGACTATCCGGGAGCCCAACATGGAAGGGATCAAGAAGTTTAGAATAAATACAAATTTTAGTGACGTTTTAATCAGGCGATGCCAAGTAACTTGAAAGTTATTTAAGAAGTCGATGCGATGTAAATGTGAGAGGCTATTGGGAGTTAAAGGTGATACTTGACGTCAGTCAAACTGCGGTAAGGTCCAAATTAAGAAAAAAACATCATGAAACTCATTACAAATGCAAACCTCGTAAGACCTCGAGGGGAACAACGCTAACGCAACTTTAAATCCCGTCACTCAAATGCTCATCCAGATTGCCAAAACACAATTCGCTGACTAAAACGCCAGTCTTAATTCTTAACACTCACGCTTAATGAAACTCAAGCGAGAAGTACTTCCCCGAAAATTCCTTCCCGTTAAATCTTGTTTTTCGCCTCACCCTTGCGAAGGGTTCGACCGTTAAATATAAACGGAGGAAGGCTTAATGACGAGACCTGTATTTGCTTTGTGTTCCGAGGGAAGAAGAACTTTAACTTCGTGACAAGCAAGGGAGGGAGAGAGAAGCTGCTTCAATCCTATGCAACCCCTCTCCACTCCTTACCTCCCCCCTCCTATTCAGAAACCTCTCTTCATCTTCTCCTTGAAGATCCACCTCTTTGAACACGTGCTCCGTTGTGTTTATGCTTATGAAGGTCCCTAGGCGCCGAGGAATAAGTTGATGCGAGGAACAAGCGCATCAATATTAACGCCGCAAGAGCCATCGTGACTTCCGTCCTGGGAATGAGTGAGCTCACACTGCAAGCGGCACTCTCCTTTAGCTTCCAAGGAGCCCTTCCTCCTTTGCCTCCTCACTTATATCTCTCAAAGCATTTTTCCTAAAACGCCCACGCAGTGACACAAGGAGTCGCGCAAGAGGTAGAGAGGGTGGAAGTGGAGGCAGACAATGCTGGAGAAGCGCGGACAAAGATGACTTGGGGGTGCTATTAGAAGCGAGTTTGTGGGCACGGGGAGGAATGTACGGACAAATGAGATATGCATAGACGTAGAGAAAGGCTATTGTAAGGAGTTATAACGGTTTCGGAAATGTTCGCTGTATATCTGTGTTTGATTGTTTTACTAGGGCGGTGTTTCCTTACGTTTTATGACTTTGTGAAAGAGTTAAAACAAAGGAGACATTGCTCGGGCCACCCAAATCGATAGAAAATGGAGAATTGCAGTAAAAGTTTACAAAATTTTTAAATTAATAACTAGGCTTCAGATTAAATATTTCAAATTAAAATTATCGGAAGCGAAACTCGAGTTTTATGAAGGGATAGCTCCTTTTCTGTTCCGAGGAAATTGAATTCGGACAGCGGAAAAGACGTTTGTAGTAAGGATTTTGAGTCAGGTGAAAGGATGCACGAGTGGAGACAAAATTAACAATGAAGACAAACGAGAGAACAACGTACTACAACATCAATCTGCATCTATACCTGTACTTGCAATAAATTATCAATTGTATAATAATACAATTTATAATACATCTGTCACAAAGCCTTTCCTGTACATTGAAGGAATTTACAAAAAGTGGAAGATTTAGTAATTAGAACTGAGCCCTGCCTCAATCCATATATCACAACATTACGCTAAATCTATCCAAGGGATTTTGGTGAAATTAAACAGTATGACAACGTATGTCAGGGAGTGACATATTGGTAAAAAAGGATCCTATAAGTTAACTCTTTTGATGGATAAATGGATCATTATGATCGGTAATACGCAGTAGGTGAAGGAAAAAGGGAGAGAGATGGGGGAGGTGGCAGCTCTATTTTCCCCTATAAGAGAAAAAATTTGATTAAGTTTTTTTTTATCGTCGATTATACATTTCGAGTCCAAATAACGCAAGCTTGGATAAATGAAAAGAAATATTTTCAAATTTCGTCACTTTCGAACGACTTCTTTTGTACAAAAAATTCGATTAACAAGTCGAGCGCTCGTGTGTCTGCTTATTTCATGAAATACGTAATAGAATAACACTGAAAGGTATACATTTTCCATATCATAGAAGGCATGCTTTTAAATGTTACTCATAAGATAATAAGAGCCTTCAATTCCTGGATAGTAAGCATATTTTACACTAATATTCTTTCCAAATACAATAGAGGTGGACTAGGGCTTGTTTAATGCAACCTGTTAATGAATTATATATAAGTAAAACAGCCAATCGCTGTGTATCATGAGGTGATTAAGCGGTTAGTTCCCACATACAATTAGAAGTCTATGTAATGCAAATACTGTGCTAAGATTAGAAATATGTATTAGATTTATTATTTTATGTAATGTTCGAACATCTCAAGTGTTCATTGTTATGAAGAACTATATAAACCTGGTTTATGAACATTCTCTTTGTGCATTCTTTTTTAAATGGATATTTTGTGGCACCTCCTGGCGAGCTCTTGCTCAGGAGGACCTGAATTGTTAACTCTCAGCATTATGTTCGTTCTTTTGTTCGTTCTTTTGTTCGTTCTTTTATTATGTTTCATTTTTTTATTATTAAATTCATTAAATTCACTATCATCCTGTAAAAACTGAAAAAAAAATTTGTATAAATTGATGATAAAATAATGTTTAAGGCAATACATTAGATATATTGTAAGATTTTATTTGTTAATAATTGTATTGTTGTTGTTATATTAATAAATATTATTGTATTGTAAAAAAAAAATTCGTTCTATATAAAAAAGGCTACTGTAGCATTTCTTATTAGATAATTAATTAATGTTATATTGTGGATTATTGAATTAATGTTTCCCTATTTTTCCTGTGAATTTGAACGGCTACGACTGCATGTGATAAAATAAGACATTACTGAGAGACTTTGATGAGTAATTCATTGCTTTAATCAATAATTCCTGCTTTACTGGTTTAGTCGATTGCCAAAACATCTCAAAAATAATTAACCAAACAGGAAACGAAACCTCAGCAGACCAAGAGCTGCAAAAATTTGAAAAAAAGGCAAATGACCGAATCCATGGACTGAAAAAATTAAATAATAAAATAATGCATCAATTAGCTCATATACAAGATGAAATTGTTTTACAATTTAGGGCATATTTACAATTGCACGCAATAGTTCCCAAATAGGAATCCTCATCTAAAAGACAAGCCCTTATAAGCATTTTTTTTTATTCCAGTGTAGTTGTGGACACAAAGTGGTCATCTAAAATTATCAAATACAACTCTTAGACAAATTACCTCCGTTAAATTTTCTCTTATATATAGTTACTTAATAAATTAATACTAGAATTTTCGCCATTCTAAGGTTTAAGCTGACAATAAATAACCTGTTCGTACCTATTATGGCTCCAGAATCGAAAATCAGGTAATTTCATGTCAAATAAATATCATCTCACTCTTATATTCATAATAGATACACACAAATTGTGAACAGAAGTAAAAATATTATATTCTCTAATTTCTAATAAAAGGTTCTAAGGCTTCCAAAAAAGGATAAAACACTAATCAAGTGAACATGTGCAGCCAGTTATGTCACGACACGTAGTAAATACTTAAGAGAACTCTGTTTACTAATTTCAATCCTCAAACGAATTTTAACTACAATGAGCAAAGATAATGAGTTAGCACGTACTTGGTTTGTTGACAGAATCACACAAGAAAGACTCTAAAAAATACCGAATTTCCTTTAGAGTTTGACAGCAATAAAAACTTTCTGCGAAATCTTCCAGCATGCCATTACACTTTAAGGCTAAAAATATATAAAAATACGTATGCATATCCCAGAATTAGCGAATCAACATCCAACTTATCTATTCAAATCCGTTTTCCCTTCACAAGACACTCGCGCATGAAGAAAACAAGATTTTCGAAACGAGTGAAACCAGTTTCGTGTCCCTGTGACACGAAGGCTTCCATCAACAGTTACCCCGTGTTCCATCGCCTGACTTCGAGGTAACATCGAAGAATCAACACGATGTGGGACTTACATGAACACAGCTTCATGTCCCGCATTTGCATCCAATGCAGCATTGACAACATCCGCATTCTCCTCGGCTATTTCTTTCTTACCACGATTGGAGGACAAACTTTGATCAAGAAAAATTGTCTTAATCATTGTTTTTAGGATCCACAGAAGATGTATGAAGCAAGAGGAGCTTATCGACGTAATTAAAGATACTAAATATGAATCAATACTTAAGAATAAAGAATAATAATTCATATACCTTAAAACTGCGGTGCCTACATTTCTGATTATTTTAAGGTATTGAGAATCTATAGAACTTTCTCATATCAGAGATGGATAGTCTGCGGCCTCCTTAGGTGTTCTTAACTGGCTTTTTTCCACTTCTTCAGACAAACATAGTCATTAAAATTTTCTCTTTCGCAATCACATATATTGCATGTTGTCATAATAGTCAATATTCTCTTTGCTGAGTGATAATCTCGTTCTAAGCACAAAACCAATGTCGGAATATTTTTATAAAGTAAATGTGCGGCTAAAGATCGCCTTGATCAATTTATTTGCCAAAATCCAATGAATAACCCCACGCCTTATTAATAGCAACATATAAAGATATCACGTACAAGTGGACTTCATCTTTGGGAAGTTGTAACCTGATTCCAGAGAATTTTCATTTTCATATGACTCGCGTTTTCCCAAATTACGTTCCTATGGACTAAGTTATATTCGATTACACTAAAAAGAATACGTTTTTTATGTATATTGTAATCATTATCCAATAATCGGGACATTTAAAAGCGAAAATCTTTTTTCAGGCAACTCTATAGCCATAATCTCTTTTAATCAATTTTCACCGCAGAATTTCTCTCATAATGTATTTCTTGGATCGATTCTTTAGAATGCCGAAAATTTTTGTCCAGAAAAATACCAATTCTTTTTCGAGAAAGTTCATGCGAAGCAGGGGATCATTTTCGGACACATCATCAGTCGAAAATCCACATGTGATCTGGATTGGCATTCGAAAACAATCGCATTTCTGTAGTAAATTAGTATAAATTTAGGTTAGTTTTAACTCTAGGCCATACAGTTTCTCGCAAAACTGGTTTCTCATACATTTTGCAAGTAACAATTTCCACTAATTTGAGAACTAATCGGACAGTTGTTGATTATCCCTCCATGGCACTCCAAAACCCTAAACCCTCTAGACAAATGGATAAAGGTTCTAAAGAATATTTACGCAATATTATCACCAATATTTTGTGCCTGCAAAAAGAAATCATTATCCGAATCAGCCTGAAAATTCGTGGACATAAATATTCAAGTAAATTTCGGACAGGGAATTGGTGTAATTTCTAATTAGTTTTCCTGCAATTTTCCCGCATTACACATCAAATGCGTGGAGTCATGGACAGTTGCCACGCAGCTGCTGCAGCTAAGTGGATATCGGATCGAGAAAGGACCCATAAAAATTACCGAGAATGGTTAACGGGTTAAACAATGCCTTCGCAGCCGCGATTTTCCTCCTACCGTCATTCATGCCTTTACAAACCACTCGAACGATTCTTCCCCGTTCTATCTGAGATGAAACGTTGTCAATTGTAAACCGTTCGCTTGGAGAGGTCGAGAGAAAGGGTTTGAGGCGGGGATGGGAGAAGACCTCGGGGGCGGTTTTGAAGTCACGGGTCGCCGACGTTCTCTCCGGGCATCCTTTAATGCACGCCGCCACTATGACGTAGCCTCCTTTCGCTTCAATCCCAGCCTTTTATATCCCGCCCTCTTTCTCTTCCTCTCACTTTCTATCCCTTATCTATTCCTCCTCTGGGTACACCTCAATATCGACGTGCTCCATTCGACTCCGATATCTCCCAAACCTTTGAGAGTCAAATGCGCCAGCTTTGCATCACTTCAATTCATATGCCATATAGAGATAGACGGATCCACCCGGAAGGCAACAAGGATATGGAAAAGATATTAGCAGGTACGGCGATAGCTTATGGCACTTTCGGAGAGGACGAATTCTGGTTTGGTTGTGGGTTGCACACGAGGGTTTTGGTTGCTATTGCTCGACGTCTCCAATTTTAGCCTGGATTTCAGTCCAAATCATTCTGCCGTCCACTCTAGGGGTGTCTATATATATATATATATATATATATATAGACACCCCTAGAGTGGACGGCAGAATGATTTGGACTGAAATCCAGGCTAAAATTGGAGACGTCGAGCAATAGCAACCAAAACCCTCGTGTGCAACCCACAACCAAACCAGAATTCGTCCTCTCCGAAAGTGCCATAAGCTATCGCCGTACCTGCTAATATCTTTTCCATATCCTTGTTGCCTTCCGGGTGGATCCGTCTATCTCTATATGGCATATGAATTGAAGTGATGCAAAGCTGGCGCATTTGACTCTCAAAGGTTTGGGAGATATCGGAGTCGAATGGAGCACGTCGATATTGAGGTGTACCCAGAGGAGGAATAGATAAGGGATAGAAAGTGAGAGGAAGAGAAAGAGGGCGGGATATAAAAGGCTGGGATTGAAGCGAAAGGAGGCTACGTCATAGTGGCGGCGTGCATTAAAGGATGCCCGGAGAGAACGTCGGCGACCCGTGACTTCAAAACCGCCCCCGAGGTCTTCTCCCATCCCCGCCTCAAACCCTTTCTCTCGACCTCTCCAAGCGAACGGTTTACAATTGACAACGTTTCATCTCAGATAGAACGGGGAAGAATCGTTCGAGTGGTTTGTAAAGGCATGAATGACGGTAGGAGGAAAATCGCGGCTGCGAAGGCATTGTTTAACCCGTTAACCATTCTCGGTAATTTTTATGGGTCCTTTCTCGATCCGATATCCACTTAGCTGCAGCAGCTGCGTGGCAACTGTCCATGACTCCACGCATTTGATGTGTAATGCGGGAAAATTGCAGGAAAACTAATTAGAAATTACACCAATTCCCTGTCCGAAATTTACTTGAATATTTATGTCCACGAATTTTCAGGCTGATTCGGATAATGATTTCTTTTTGCAGGCACAAAATATTGGTGATAATATTGCGTAAATATTCTTTAGAACCTTTATCCATTTGTCTAGAGGGTTTAGGGTTTTGGAGTGCCATGGAGGGATAATCAACAACTGTCCGATTAGTTCTCAAATTAGTGGAAATTGTTACTTGCAAAATGTATGAGAAACCAGTTTTGCGAGAAACTGTATGGCCTAGAGTTAAAACTAACCTAAATTTATACTAATTTACTACAGAAATGCGATTGTTTTCGAATGCCAATCCAGATCACATGTGGATTTTCGACTGATGATGTGTCCGAAAATGATCCCCTGCTTCGCATGAACTTTCTCGAAAAAGAATTGGTATTTTTCTGGACAAAAATTTTCGGCATTCTAAAGAATCGATCCAAGAAATACATTATGAGAGAAATTCTGCGGTGAAAATTGATTAAAAGAGATTATGGCTATAGAGTTGCCTGAAAAAAGATTTTCGCTTTTAAATGTCCCGATTATTGGATAATGATTACAATATACATAAAAAACGTATTCTTTTTAGTGTAATCGAATATAACTTAGTCCATAGGAACGTAATTTGGGAAAACGCGAGTCATATGAAAATGAAAATTCTCTGGAATCAGGTTACAACTTCCCAAAGATGAAGTCCACTTGTACGTGATATCTTTATATGTTGCTATTAATAAGGCGTGGGGTTATTCATTGGATTTTGGCAAATAAATTGATCAAGGCGATCTTTAGCCGCACATTTACTTTATAAAAATATTCCGACATTGGTTTTGTGCTTAGAACGAGATTATCACTCAGCAAAGAGAATATTGACTATTATGACAACATGCAATATATGTGATTGCGAAAGAGAAAATTTTAATGACTATGTTTGTCTGAAGAAGTGGAAAAAAGCCAGTTAAGAACACCTAAGGAGGCCGCAGACTATCCATCTCTGATATGAGAAAGTTCTATAGATTCTCAATACCTTAAAATAATCAGAAATGTAGGCACCGCAGTTTTAAGGTATATGAATTATTATTCTTTATTCTTAAGTATTGATTCATATTTAGTATCTTTAATTACGTCGATAAGCTCCTCTTGCTTCATACATCTTCTGTGGATCCTAAAAACAATGATTAAGACAATTTTTCTTGATCAAAGTTTGTCCTCCAATCGTGGTAAGAAAGAAATAGCCGAGGAGAATGCGGATGTTGTCAATGCTGCATTGGATGCAAATGCGGGACATGAAGCTGTGTTCATGTAAGTCCCACATCGTGTTGATTCTTCGATGTTACCTCGAAGTCAGGCGATGGAACACGGGGTAACTGTTGATGGAAGCCTTCGTGTCACAGGGACACGAAACTGGTTTCACTCGTTTCGAAAATCTTGTTTTCTTCATGCGCGAGTGTCTTGTGAAGGGAAAACGGATTTGAATAGATAAGTTGGATGTTGATTCGCTAATTCTGGGATATGCATACGTATTTTTATATATTTTTAGCCTTAAAGTGTAATGGCATGCTGGAAGATTTCGCAGAAAGTTTTTATTGCTGTCAAACTCTAAAGGAAATTCGGTATTTTTTAGAGTCTTTCTTGTGTGATTCTGTCAACAAACCAAGTACGTGCTAACTCATTATCTTTGCTCATTGTAGTTAAAATTCGTTTGAGGATTGAAATTAGTAAACAGAGTTCTCTTAAGTATTTACTACGTGTCGTGACATAACTGGCTGCACATGTTCACTTGATTAGTGTTTTATCCTTTTTTGGAAGCCTTAGAACCTTTTATTAGAAATTAGAGAATATAATATTTTTACTTCTGTTCACAATTTGTGTGTATCTATTATGAATATAAGAGTGAGATGATATTTATTTGACATGAAATTACCTGATTTTCGATTCTGGAGCCATAATAGGTACGAACAGGTTATTTATTGTCAGCTTAAACCTTAGAATGGCGAAAATTCTAGTATTAATTTATTAAGTAACTATATATAAGAGAAAATTTAACGGAGGTAATTTGTCTAAGAGTTGTATTTGATAATTTTAGATGACCACTTTGTGTCCACAACTACACTGGAATAAAAAAAAATGCTTATAAGGGCTTGTCTTTTAGATGAGGATTCCTATTTGGGAACTATTGCGTGCAATTGTAAATATGCCCTAAATTGTAAAACAATTTCATCTTGTATATGAGCTAATTGATGCATTATTTTATTATTTAATTTTTTCAGTCCATGGATTCGGTCATTTGCCTTTTTTTCAAATTTTTGCAGCTCTTGGTCTGCTGAGGTTTCGTTTCNTATATATATATACCTCTCCGTGCAACGGGTTGGATTACATCCCATGAAGACTTCGCAGGCCGCAGATTTAACCTGAAGCAATCAAACGATGCCTCCCCTCTAAAATTCTTTTAATTGAGTAAGTCTCTTCGCTGGTGTCGCATAGGCATGCCTTAATGTTGACGAGTTTTCTTCACCTAGAAACAACGGTCCACTACGTTTGAGTTACCTCAGCGAGCCTATTTTATAGGCCACAGTTGGCAGCTCGTTCCCGGCCTCTGGTGGCAAGACCGTTCACGTGATCACCGCACTACACTTTTAAATTGAGTATCAGCCTAAGATGTAGCTGTACGCCGAGTTTTGCAGCAAAACGCAACAACTTCTTGGTGCATGAACTTTTGGTCAATGAGCGAATTTCATTCGTTTTGGTAATAAAAGTTATGAGATAGTACGAAATACTCTGATATTAATACAAGAACGTCGACGTCTTACTTACAGGTTCGTCCGCTGAGTTCATAAGATTTCCTATGTTGCTTCCATGGCCGCAAACCTTATGCAACCCTGCTCTACTTCCTTCAGTTGAGGTAGACGGTCTCAGTACAAAATGAAATTGAAAAAATGAGGTATGGAAGTAGAAGCTCAACCCATTGGAGCGGAAGAGTTGGTGAGATTTAAGAGAGAGATGGAACATCGTGTTAAACATTTTCTTATGATGTTTTTGTTTCTTCTCCGGGATGAGACGAGACACCCCACCCTATGATGCTAGAAAACAGCCTTCCGCGAAATCCTTCGTTGGATTTATCCTTTTTTCGTATCTTTTATGCCGTTGAAATGTGTCAACGAGTTTATTCGTGCTGTTTTCTCTCTCCCCCTGAGAGGCGCCGTCTCTGGAGACAGCGGACTATGTTATTACAGGAAACAAAAGAGTGGAGGAATGATAAAGGAGTACACAGATGTAGGTTACGTCTCGGGTCAATATATGAAGCGTTAACATGTCTGGATTTTCAATTCCTTCAGAGGCGCATATATGAGGAGATTAATTGCGTTCAAACAATGGGTTAAAAAATTATGAAGATTCATCCATCGCCAAGTGAATTGAGTTAATTTAAATTCCTCTTAGTTTCATCATGTTTTCGATGAATTGACAAATTATTGCAATGTAATATTGATAAAGTAAAGCTAACTGATAAGCGTAATTCTCTGCATAATAAGTATCAGATTTAATTTTTATGGATCGTCACTCAAAAATGTTAATTTTAAGAATAGATCTCCTGTAAAGCAAATGAAAATGTTTCCTAAATCAAACCTAATATAAATGAGAAATATTTCATACAATCATATACATTTATAGATTCTTTTTTAAGGATGAAAGAAACAGGTTTTAAATTTAAGTTTAATAACTGTAATTGAATTAAACGGCGCTGTATACAACAATCTTCCATGCTGATTTCGGCTGTGAATGAAATGTCTGAAAGCAGGCGTTATTCATTTTTTTCATAGATATGTGCTAACTGAATTGTTTATAAAAACGTATACGTTTAGTTTAGGAGCCTAAAATATGTTATGGAAAATATAAGTACACAAATAACATACTTATATCTCACAATGAAAAGGATAAAGGTAACTTTGCACGTCAAGGCGTGCACCTAGGAAAAGTTGCACACCCTGTTTGTTTCTTATATCTGTTGTAAACGGTGGAATTCTTACGTTTAATATAATGAGTGAGATTTCTGCAAACCGAATCATGTGCGAGTAATGGCATCGCAATTGCCTGAGGTGGCGCAGAACCCTGAGTGTGTTTTGAAGAAGACAAGCCCACGATTTTCGTCTGCTTAAGCACGTGTGCGATGTTTTATTTGTGCCCTCGGGTTAGCCAGAAGATCCTTCGGTTGGGGTGGTGCAAAAAACGTAAAATGTGAAGCCCTGTAATTATTTTTCTTGTGTCATTTTCTTCGAGCAAGGAGGAGAGAGAAACAGCTCGAAGACAGAAATTACACTTGGAAGAAAACTGAGGATCTTTTCGCTCAATAGGGAAAGTAAAACACGATGCAATGAACTTCCGCTCAATCGCTGACGCGAACGCCAACGAATACGAATGTAATGGTTTCAGAGCGTGGAAACGTAGGATGTGATAATAGAGATGCCGATGTTTACTGGGTAGACATTATGAAATATTGAGGTCAGATGCGTGATAAACGGGAGTAATGTTAAGCGCGAGGTTTTAAGGAAGAAATTCACAAAGCTGGATCGGAAGCTTGGGAGAGTAAAACATAGGTCAACAATTTGTGACGAAAGGAATTCAAGAGTTTATTGATCGTATAAATCTATTGCTTTCGACGTTTAACAATTTTTGAGTTAATGGAGTTTAAAATAGTATTTGAGGAATTCAAGATTGAAACTGTTTCCTCGAATTTTCATAAATTAGTGATTTTTGTACAAAATTTGTAGTACATTTGGTTTCTGGCGTAGGTTTAAATTATCGATAAAGAGTGAAGTAAACAATTCCAATAGCGATGTGACATTTATAAAAATACCTAATGATATACTCTTAATTCTCGAAAAGAAAATATGCATTACATTTGTTTTCCTAGACTAAGATGAAAATCATCAGCTTAAACAAGGATGAAATGAACGATGCCAGCGATGAAAGTTTTATGAAATTAACGCAAGTGAAAAACTGATAATGAAACTTAATCTCTTCAGAAAAGAAAAACCGGTGTTCATATGTAGGTAATCATATTAAATCTCCAAAGCCGTTGAACATAGCAAGCCAAGAGCAGATATATGAATTCTACGTGATATTTCCGCATCGGCTTTTACGATCCTGCGCGTTATTCATGTCATCAATCAAAATGGCGGCACCCTCTCATCCGATGAAAAAAAAGGGTTTCGAGTAGAGCAATCAATTTCACGTGACTTACGTAGTAATTTCAGAGGGGCTAATGGTGTTTCTTATTTCAATCCGAAGGGTAGATTATAACAAGAGAGATTTAGCGACGCTTGAAAAACTCCTTTCATTACCTCCAGCGAAATAAAAGTACTTATCTAAAAGAGGATTTGTATATATTAACAACCTCATCGGTAAAAGAAAAAACGTCCACTAATGAAGGAATTTGAAAGCAAACTCGGAGTGGACTTATCAACCGCAACGTTTATTCAGATAATTGCAAATTATATCGAGGCCAAATATAATGTTAGAACAAGACCAATAAGAAAAGCAGATTCATCTTGAGGTGTGCATTAGTAATCAAAAAGGAAACCATGATGTGAACATGACGAAGATTTTCTTTAACGATGCATCGTTAAGTTTCCGGATGCTCCTACTGCCAATAATTTACAGTTACTTTCATTCTTACGCAATGAAATTACTTCAATCAATTCAAACAGAAACTAATGAGAACAAAGTTTTTGGTGGTAAGCGTATTTATCCGAATTACCAATTTCGAATTTTACCCAGTACTACCTGAAGTGTCCGTTGATTCTCAACGGGAAAAATATGAAGATTCGGATTCAACAATGGAATTGTTCCTCACCGGGACGGTTTCTTTACACCCTCTAAATTTTAGAAAAGTTTTATTTGATCAAAATTCACGCAGTTTTGAATAGGAAATAATGTTCAATGACCAAAATAAGAATCTTTACTCAATTTCTCTTCTATTGCTCTTCTAGATTTCATGCGACTATTCTTTATTATTTAACTTTGCAAAAGAAACGAACCCTGCAAGCGATTAAAGGTAACTAAAATGCATTACCTCGGAACCAAGTATGGATTTAGTCGTCAGGGGTCTGGTTGTTTAGAGCCACAAAATATCACATAATATTCGTCTATTTCATCCAAATTCTCGCATTTTCGAATCGAAATCAATGTCCCGCGGCCAAAATAAAAATTTACATTCAATTTCCTTCCTTTTGGTACTTTTGATTTCGTACGGCTATTCTTTCTAACTTAATTTTGCTAATTAAATGAATCTTGCAAGAGACAAAAGTGAGATTTAAGTGCGTGTCTTATGGAAACAGCTTTAAACGTCTGGAGTCGCACCGGAGACAGTTAAATAAAATAAAAATTAGCTTATTACCTGTCGGGAGAAGACATTTAACAATCTTCAAAGTTTGAAAGCTGTGCGAAATCTGGTTCCCGAGTTTCAGGAGAACATACACCCATACAAACTTTCTACTTTATAGGTAAGATACCTGTTGATAATTTTATCTACTCTGTATTTTGTACTATAACACATTCGTTTGCGAGGATTATGTTGCAATAGGCATTAATTTTGCTTTAAAGATCTCTTTCCGCAAGCCCTATTAATGGTTAAATAGAAGATGGGACTCTTTAGTCCAAATTTCGCCCAAGAAAGACGTTTATTATATTATTATTACTATTTCACTAATATTAGTAAAATAACAAACGACATGTGATGCTATGTGGACTCCTGGCGCCTGAACACGCCAACTATACCGTCTATCCATTTATATAGCCTGTAATAGTATGTTTATACCGCAGACAGCACTAAACAGATGTTATCTATAGTGTAATTATATCTAGGGTTTTACATTTTTTTCTAATTTATTTTGGAAACTTAACAAATCTCTTATTATAAGCGCAATAAGTTAATCGTTGAATAAAACCAAATCGATCAAACCTATTATTGTAGTAGTTATTTTATTATAATGCACATACACCTTTCTAGCTCTTTTTCAAAAGAAATAAGAGATTCAGTTTAGAGGCGCAACTATTCCGCTTATTCATAGCCGTAAGTTGAGGAACGACAATTTTCATTATGCTTCTGAAAATGATTGCTTCGTCGTTATTATGGGCAAAAAAAGTTGGAAAATACTTTAATTCACTCAAAATCATACCTTTAAGCTGATATTATTCTCTCTAAATTGCACGGTTTTCAGACATGTAAATTTCATCGCCGTTATTTACAGCGAAGCGTAAATGACGTCCGCTATTCAAGGACTCGGCTAATTAGGCGCTCGAGGCATTTTCTTAAGCTGTCTGAATCACGGTGGGACATAAACACATACGGAAACGTCAAAGCGAAACGTCGTCGACGAGCTTTCATTGAATTCTGTATATTTATGCTTTTACCTAAACTCCTCTTCATAAGTTGCCCGGGGACGATTTTCTCTTCACGACTCATTGCCGAGTCACGGCCCCTTACCCTCGACATCTGAAACTTCATCATTTCTTCGGTGAAATCTTATCTGAATATCGATAAATGAGTTAATACACCGGTTAAACAATAAATCTTAGTGTTATAACGTCACCTCCAGATTTTACAAACTTTAATTGGCGTTATCGAGAGATTAATCGATCACTTTGGCTTGAGAAACTCTTTATTCCGTCGTTTCATTCACAAAAGTCTCACAGGAATCCAGCTTATCTCTTTCTGGAGTTTATAATCTACATGCGGTGCATCTCATGTATTTACGTACATGAGATGCACCCTTGAGGTGAAACATGCTCAAGTAGTTTTCCTGTTATTAACTTCGTTGACTATTTCTACAGGATATTTCAGATCGAAATCTCTTCTCTCAGCCTCCGAAACAACCTCTTTACTTCCTTCTTCGCCTGCTCTATCATCTCCTCGAGATCTTCGTGAGTGGCTTCACCGTCGCGACAGTCAATGTCCTGTTTACTTTGAAGTCTCTCTTTATAAGTATAATTTTATCTTCAATGTTGCAATACAATTCTGCCATTTATTAAATCTCTCTAGGGACCAATATCTTATTTGATCAATCATCTAATGTTATGCAAATTCAAGGTTTTCAGGAGGTATTTGACGGAATACATCCATCTTAAATTTTGTTTAAAGTAATTTTATGTATCTATACTTCAATTTCTAGTATTTATTCTTGTATCTTTTATTCTTTATACCCTTTTCAGTTTACTTATAAATATTGATCGAAACTAGAGATAAATGGAAATAATTCAAAATTGATTTTTAAACGTATTTTAACCTAAGCTTATCACACGTCCCATTTTGATCAGTACTGTCCAGGTTTCGTCGATCGGTCCCGGTTTGATTGATAAATTTGGAGAAAGAGTGTAACGTATGATATGGAGATTTGAACGATAGAAATTATTAAAAGCACATTTACACCAGAAGTGACTTTGAAAAAAACTTGAGTGTCTTAAAAGTACATGAAATTAACTTTTAAATCAATTGAAATGAAGTTTTACGGCAATAACTAGGAAACTAAGTTTTATGAAAATATCCCGTTTCATCCCAATTCAGAAATCGATCTCTCGGTTTGTCACCATTAGAATTTAGTAACCCAATTTTTACCTGATCTAATTCACTTGACGGGAACATCATCATGTCAGATATTACCATGCCAGATCTTACAACAAACATCTGACCAATGAAAGGACCTATGATAAATGTTTAAATAGCGATGATTAAGTTTGTCAAACCGTACACTCGGAGTTTAACCCGTTTATTTGGTAATTTTGAATACATGTATCTCCTTATAAATTTTTCTATTTCATTTTATGGATAGTTGTAAGTATGTACACTGGACAGCTAAGAAACGCTGGAAGAATATTCAGTCCTCGATCTAATAACACTGCGCTACTGAAGTTCTTTATTTATGACTCCAAAGATGATTGATGTAAGTATACATACGAAGGAACAGTAATGAATATGGATGACTTAATGAGGAAGGTATTTACCATTAGAGATTATCCTTTTTAATTGTCTTTTTATTTTCAAATTTCCTGATGAAATCAATGAAAGCCATTGAAGTACTCTGATCGGAGTAAAAGGAAGTTCGTTGACAGCTGAATTTATTAATGTTTTGTATCTTACTAACGTCATACAATCTTTCATTATTTCAATTTTTTAAACGCTTCTTTTACGAGTATGCAGAAGCATTGCTGTTTCTCATAGGTGATAAAAATTCTAGTCACTAGAAGCCTGATATATCAAGTCTTGTGGGTATGAAAGGTTTATCGAGGATATAATCTGTACATTTCGGAGGTTTCATTATAGTGTGACTAATTGTTGAATATTTTTAAAAAATGAGTTGGGAATTACTTAAACATAAAATATATAAATTAAACAATAAAATTAGTATGAATATTCAGTGAAACGAACAATGACCGTATTTGAATTTCAGAGGTGGAGTTTCAGTGGTAAGTATCCGAGACAAAAATATAAAAAAGTTGAAATGTTATTTTCAAATTATTTACTCTACATAGGGAACTCGGTAACTTTTACGAACGCCAAGCAAAATGTTGAGGATTTCTGATTGATGTAAAGAACGATTGTGAAATATCAGACCTTATACGTATAAAAACATGAGATTTAACTCATACTACGAAAACTCGTACTTCGAAAGAAAAAGCGATACAGGGAAATAGTCGCCAGGACGGATAGATATTTTTGGTCATTTTTCCCGCCAAGTATTAAAGAAGCTAATAGCTATCCAGGGTAGTTAGGGATATAGGTGTTTTACACCCCCTGCCATGCGCCACTGGCGGTTTGCAGGGCTTAAATGTAAATGTAAATGTAAAACAAAGTTTTATTTCGCGTCCAGGAGAAAGAAGCGAGCATCTCTCGACAAACCGGACCATAAAATAAACGCTCCTCGCATATCGTCTTCCTCTGCCGGAACAACCACCGCTTCTCCTATCAATACAAGTTATGAGCGAAATGTCGCTGTTAAACTTCAGCAACGTCGGGTACTGTGTGGTTGCGCACTCCCCTTCCCTGTGTCGCCTCCCACACATTTCCCATAAATCTGCTTTTACCTGCGGAAAACACCTCCGGGCGTCATTTATCCGCGGTCGAATCAAGACGACGGCGATTGTAAATGGGTCCATTCTTTATACGCGCCGCCGAGCTCGAAGCCTTTCACGGCAGCGTTATTTGCGCCTGGATTTTCGCCTTATTTCATCCACGCGGTTTTCCGCCGCTCCGCGAAGCGTGAAGGATTTCTGAAGCCGCGAATGCCCGCTTTATCCCGCGTGAGGTTGCCCCTCTCCTGCCTGGGTTTGTACCCGCCGCATATTCTGAATGCTTCGGAGAGATGGATGGGTGGAAAATATAACCCCTCCGACTTTATTTATATTGCGGAGGTGGGAGGGGGTAGAATTGTTAAACAGGGTTACGCCGCGGAGGTGTGCAAATTGAGGAACGTGGCGAAAATTCATTCTGCGAGGAAGCTGCCGTAAATCAAAGGTTATCTTCTCGAGTTTTAATGCTCGCGTTTATAAAAATTCAATTTTCATTGCGCCACTTCCGCAAAAATGGCGTCGCAGGAAAAGTTGTCTAGGGTGAAGTCATCTATGGAAAAATTTCCAGTAAATGCTCCCGCTAAGAGAATTGAAAATCTTCTAAATAAATATAAATCCTTAGAGAAGGTAGTAATAATTCTGATCCATTGTGATTATCATTTGAAATCATAATAACTGAGGGTAACATAGCTCTTTATTTTACTGACACTGTGGAACATTATCATTAATCTTCTACTTGCTGGTATAAGTAGAAGACTGAATCACATTATTGCAAAAAACTTCATAAAAAAATTTATACTTGTATGTATGTATGTACGTATACAGAATAATTACCTCTTTCTTCCATGAAAAATACAAAAGGGCAACTTTCTCCTTAACTATTCTTTCACCTTAACTCACCAGCCTTGTTTCTTTTCCACCATAGTTTTGTTCTCGTATGATGCGCCACTCATACGCTACTACTGAATAAATACTTTTGGGTATTCAATATGCATGGCTCCAGTCAGCCGCATTAACATTCGGAAAGAATTCAGGGGCCGAGGAAAACTTACTTCACGAATTAGTAAAATTATACGTATATTTTTTGTTATATATGTATGTAAAACGATAGCATCAATTATCATCACTTACCTAATATTGTTGTTTCACACTTAAAAATTTCATTATGAATCGTTGATTTATACCTTAAATTACAAGTACATTTCGGAGCGAATTCCTTCTTTCACAATTTAGGGTCATCGAATAACGTGTATAATAGATACTATATTATTATCAAGATATTATATCTCGGATGCAACGGCTGCCCGGAGTTGATGGAGGAGCCGCATGCAGCTTGCGGGATGGGGACCCATTTTAAGTCTTAATTTTGCGGACCTCGGAAGGCTGATTTTTAAACATAATTTAAAACTAAACATAATATTTCCAAGCACTTCCGAACGATAATCACAATTATTCGAACAACCTTGTGGAATTTCCAGCGTTAACCAGTACCGGGCTCAGATAAGAGAAAAAATTTTTATGCAAGATACGGTATGAACAAAACAGGAATCGTAATCAGAGGTCCTTGTTAAAGAGGACTTCATAGTAAAGATAAACAAAGGAATAATTAATCCTAGAAGACCAAATGCTTGCACTGTAAATGTATCTGCTCCTCGGATAATACAGAACCTCGGTAAATCCATACTCGCATGGAAAAACTCAACCGTATCTGAAACGCCTGGTCGTTATTATTAATAACCAAAATATATCTTTTTCTTCCTAACTAATGGCATAACTTCTTCCTTGTAATCTTAACCAACAAAGCAGCAACTTTTCTAGAGATTGGTTCCCTTCTTCATGCGTTACCACCAGATAAGTATCAATCTGCATTGAGATAATTTTAGTGCCAAACGACAGGAAGCAGTTAATGTAAAGTTTGCTCAACGTTTCGTTGAAAGAAACTGGCTCACAGATCCGCCATGAAATTACGAGAACAAGGACTGGACCATTAAGTGAAACAAGACAAGGGAACGATCGGAAGCGGAAAGTGTAAAATAGCATCACGGGGGAAAATAGTCGTGAGGGGAAAGTAAAGTCCTTGAATTGAACTTTGTAACATACGCTCTCGATTAGATGGAAATAAATGATTCGTTATGTCTTACTTATTATTCCATGTGTACTATAGATCAGATGCCATTTTAGATTCTCGTTGGAAACATTCCTCGTGCCTTGCGTAATGAAACGTTACTTCGTGTTCATTCCGTAATGTGGACTCCTTTTATTCTATTCGACAAACATTCTTAATTTTCGTAACTTTGTCTTTAATTATCAATCAAAATTGCTTGGAATCTACAAAAAAATCAGTTACTTAAATGAAATGAAAGGAGTATGAAAGGAATATTTGTCAAAGCGGTCATTAGAAATTTTAACTTAGAGCTAGCTTAAGGCGAAACGAACCTTTCTAATACGACCATTTAATTAACTAATGTAACTGATTGATAACTGATTTGTCTCTATACAAAGGTTCCAGCTAACAAGTTTGAGACTTAGTCGGTGGAATGTGGAGATAAAAATCTACTATTAATTCGTTTCTACCTTTGATTATATTTTTGTGAAAATGGCTCCATACTCTTATGTTCGTATTTATTAATTGATGTGGTACTAAGTAATGCAAGTCAGCTCCATTGGTTATAGCAGTCGCCGGAAAGTGGAAGATCCTGGCTTTAATCCCGGTAAAATAAAACTCAATTCTTGTCCGGTTTTCTTTAGGAAATATTTCTGGGTTTCCTTGGGGTTTAAGGTGATTTTTATTTTGTAAATTTAGAATGGCTCGTAAATATTATACTTACGTTATAATTACTCTCCAAAATTCTTTGCTTTTGACTGAATTTCACAAATTAATTTGGACATTTGGAGGTAAAGAATAATTTTAATTTTTTTAATTCAGTGTTAAGCAAATAAGATGGGACAAATACTATTATAACGAATTCTAAACCATTCTTGGGATAGAGTAAGAAGAAAGAGGATTCCAAAATCTAGCTCTGATTGAAATGTCTTAAAAAATTACAGTAAAAAAGCATCATCGAAAAATTATCTAAGAACTTAGAGGAATAATCGGAGGATTGCCATTCATCTCTGTTAGAAAAGAATACGGAAGTGAGAGTATTGGATCGTAATAGGAATACTATTGCGCCTTATAATCTCACATAAATAATACTGTCGCATAACACGGAGGACTTAATGGTTCATAAAAAAGATTACCAGAATCAGAACTCAGTTAGAATATGCCGTAATATCAAAAGATACACGACTACCGGCGTTTACTTTGATGCTGAACGTCAGGTATAATGTGTGTGGGAAAGTTTACGTGCCTGATGAGGGAAGGACATTCCTGATCATAGATTTCCCAGGATTTAGGATTGCATCTATGAAGGTAGATTTCCATTTGCTGCTCATATCGAAAAATAAGTTCAATTGCAAAGAGCTCGAAGTTGAAAAATGACTACTTACGTATGTAGCTAGGGCTTTGCCGATGGATGAGTAAAATATTAGATATAGATAAACTTATTAGATTAGAAGATATACTTAGTAGTAGAATATACTTTAGGTGCATCAATAATTTTGAGCGAATTGGCTGGTATATATTGGATGCATTCTGAAGTAATGCAAAATGAAAGCACAGTAAAGGAATAAAAATCTTTTGTTATATTCATTATACTTTTTCAGATCATTAAATATGAGATAACTCATTTGTAAGTTAATTTTTACCTTATTTTAGGAAGAATATGTAAAACGATTTCGTACCCTTGAACATTGGGTTTCGAATTCTTTTGGTATTCATCAACCAATGACGATGATAACATTGCTAGTGAAATGCATTAGGTGATTCCTATTTATGGATTAGATGGCCAGTTAATCTGTTTCCTTGTTTTCTCTATTGATCAGATAGGGAATGGCAAGATCCACCGGCATAACGGCTTTTGGAGTGTTTTTAAACCTCTAATTCGATTTCGAGCAAAATTTTATTCTCAATAAATGAAACTCAGACTTTTACATTAAGAATAGTAGCTAGTAATATATCTGTTTGTCTTCTGGGCTGAAATTAACTAATATTTGTATGATTAGGATTTTGAGTTATTAATATACTGAGTGTGCTAACGTTTGCACTAGCTTCTTAATTCCTAAGACTCATCTCTGTATATTTGGAAAGATGATATCGTAGGTTCGATTATTTTCGAGCGACCAATTTATAGCGAAAATTTAACCGTTCCTTTCATCTCGTACATTGACTGCTATCTTTAATGACCTTGTAATGTAGGTATAATATAAAGGAAAACGATTCCTAGCCATTGTAATACTGACAAAGAGAATCAATAGGAAACGCCATTTCCGCTAAAGAGATTTCAGAAAGAATACTGGATTTATTAAAAGTAAAAAATGAAAATGCAATCTGCTTTCTATTTACGTCATGCCTTATTACTATTGAATATACATATATTGAAGTTATTATTAATATATTAATATTCTGCAGGATATGGACGCCTGACGGGCCAAAGAAAGGGCAGAGAAAAGTAGTTCCAAGTACATTCTGGAAAAATTCAGTTGATTTATAATTTTTGACGGGTCATTTTTAGATCTAAACATCAAGTGAAACAATGGCTTTCGCAGACTATCCGGGCAAAAAAGAACGCAAGATATCCTGCGATCTAATGTGATTGGAATTACTTTTAAGCACGAATTAATTACGTTGGTATTCCGTTGCGGAGGATCGTATCAAATTCTTAGAAATGCCTAAGGCGACAGAGAATAATTTACTTTACTTCTGAGATTTACTCATTTTTGTCTGTATTTATGTGTTCGGAATATTTGCAGTTATTCCAAAAATGTTCATTCGAGAAATACTAAACATTTAATCTGCGAGTCAGTAGCGAAGTAACGGTGAATTGTGTTAGTCGTTTTCACATACAGTCTTTCCGCTTCTCAACATTTGTTCTGTTCTTCGTTTCCAATTTAACTGTGGGGCAAAATGGTATCTTTCATTTGCTATGACTTTGCTGCTGTTCCGTTTTTAAACGTCAGCACGCAATATCGTGAGGAAATAAATCTAACACTAACGGTAATGGGTGGGGGTGAAAAGGAAGTATGATAATACTCTCTAGCCTGAAAACCTGTAAAAGTTAGAGGTTTGATTCAGATTAAAAATTTTCCATTTCTAATACTAGCTTCTCTTACGTCACCTTCATGAATAGAGATGCCTCGGCAATAGAAATTCATTGGTTCCGATACGTCTTTCGGCCGCTGGAATGTTCGATGATCAAAATGATATTCTAATGTGGTCCTTATTCGTAAAATACATTCACACTGCAAAAAGCAACACTTGTAAGCAATAACCCAGGACTGGGTGTCATCTAAAACATTTTTTTTTTTGTTTTTTATCGTTTTCTCGTACTTGCACGCGCGTCAAACAATGGCTTTAAGAGAGAAAAATCCCACACTCATTAGAGGACGCATTTTATCATACCTCCGCAAAAAATACATACGCGTATGCATCGCCATTCATACACACGTACTCATGCATGCGCATCAGAAATCCCATTTGGTCTCTGTTTATCAGCAGTTCAGGGTTTCGTACTATTCCCAATAGTAAAATTCAGCGCCAGTTTGGCTAATGACGATGAAGACTAATTTCCATTACGGTAGGGGATATAACGCCAGGGAGAAAAACGACCAATTGTTTCTAGATTACCAGTGGGGATGTGATTGAATTATCAAGCACCAATACGGTACAGCTGTAGGGATTGCTTTCTGCGGCCACTTACCGCAGAATAACTAGCTGAAACCAAACGAATTATTGGCTTCGGAACGCAAATGAAATGTGATTTTGCTTTTATGAATAACGAATAAATCGAATCTCTGCTGCTCTCTTAGTATTAATGAATAAGTCTCACCAAAACAATTGCTCGCGCCGTCGTTATTTGCTAACCTAATTAGCTCAGTTTCCGGTTGCTATGAAGTAATGATCGATGGAATGCAACGGGACAAAACAGACTTAGGGATTAAGCGTGATCGGAAAGTTTCGCCGCACAAATTTCCGCTACATAAGCTGCAAGTGCAATTATTCTCTGTACACCCACAGTCGTAGCGAGATATTTAGCGATTTTTTTAATGTCAAGTATTATTAACTAACAACTTCGACTTTTTACTCACAAGATCAATCACTGGTTTGGACAGTTAAGGAGAAACGAAAATATGCGATATATTCCAAATTTCTTAATTTTAAGGGTTTATGGTTTACATTATCGGTTAAAAGAAGCCAAAACGGAATATCTGGAGCCAGACTTAGAGCTCTTATGATTTTATTTTAGTGTCAATCAGCTACACTCGCATGCGCCGGAAACTAAACTCAGGATGAACGAAGGCAAAATAAACGAAGATTACTGACAGCAGTGGTGGACTGGTTAGTGTATTAGTGCTCCAACCCCAAGGTCCCGGGTTCGAATCCTGGCTAGTCGGATTTTTCCGGTTAGGGAGTAGTTGTTTGAATTCCTGCCATTTACTAGGCAATTTCAGTGGTGGGCTTAAACAATAACAACGGAGGAATACACACAACTATTATGTAACTAGTACTATGTAACTACTATGTTTGTAGGGGAATTCAGAAATAGATAAAAACGCTAACTCTTGCATCCAAGAGTTTTCTCTTACTTGTCCAGGGTAAAATAGAACAATTCGCAGGAACGGAAAAGGACTCAAATGCTATTCCACTGACAATCCAACATATCAAAATGAATTTCATACTGAAATAGGACTTTGTTATAACAAGATTCCGTATGAATTATAAATATTCGTAAAAATTAATCATAATTATCTATATTAACTCAGTTGTCACATTACGGTCACATAATGTTCGGACCGACCGCCCTTATGATGCTTCGACGTACAACACATTTTTATTCAAATTCTTTCAAAATATCTCCTATTGTGGAATAATTCGAAATACTTCGAAAAAAGAAATAATAACGTTTGTCGCGGTGATTTCTGCGAAAATCCCGCTCTCTAGTTTTACAGAATTACTTAGCTGCAACGATTCCAACACAGGAATTACTTACGCATGATGAAGTTAAGTTCTCTTTTCACTGCCGGCTACTAGTCTGTGGTTTTCAAATCTTGTTTCAACGTGACTACAAAAGGAACAATATTCAGTTAGTTCCAACAAAAAGTTGTGGTCGTAATTCGGGTGAATTACATGTTGACGATTGACTGTAAGACCGTAGGAAATTTAATTCAAAATTGTATATATTTTTATACTGTCGCTTTGTCTCTGGAGAGTCGCTTTACGATTGAAGTTAAGACTAAGGCACTGACATAGTAATAATACCGAAAAGGGTACCACTAATCACTTCGATCGTGTATATTCCTCTTCAGTTTGAGAACTGACAAATTTTGATACCTCCTAAAATTCCGACATCGGTTAATTAAGGTATCGCCTCTGAAACGCTACCGGAAATGCTGTACTCGTGTAGCGGACCTGAATTTAATATTGTTTCGATAACGAATGCGCGGCTCTGAAATCCATCAGCTGAAATTAGCCTAGATATCCTTTCAAGTGGACCAGGATACAATATGCTAATGGAGATACTGTGACGCGGGATTATCTGGAATAGGTCGATACCCAATAACCCCTGGTAATCAATTCCGTGACCCTGGTAATTCGGGGTCTAAAATCCGTGGATTGAAATTCCTCTCCTCTAGGGAACCGACAATAGATTTCAATTGAACTAATGTGAATGATTAATTAGTAGTTTCCACTCAGACACCTAGCTTATAGCTAATAACCTAGCCTACTGCTGCCTCAAACAAGGTTAGAAAACCAGAGTATATGATCTTCGGACCCGTGAGAAAATTTACTTAAAGCCTACTAAAATTTGAACAATTTCCACGAGTAAGTGGACCTTTCTCATTGCCAGCGTCGCCCTTCACTTTGGCATCCTAATACTTTGAAAATATATTTTGCTGACCATCTAATTGAATTGGATAGACGACAGTCTACTGGGCGTCACTGCCCAGTCCCAAAAGACTCTATTTTCACACTATGAAATAAAACTTATAAAATGATGCTCGTAAGTTATGGTACGTTTAATCGTATTTGTCGAAGGAATGATTGTTTATAGAATTTCTTTGCATTAATTAATATACCCTAATTAATTAATATACCCTATTAATACCCTAATACCTTCTGATTATCCTCCTCGACATCACCGGAATGTTTCTCACTTTTCTCATTGTAGAGTTAGATGTCGAAAGTAGCTGTACTATATTACACGCATAAAGAGATATATCACATAAATATCAGGAAGGAAGATCAGAAGAAGAATTTTTAGGAAGAGTAATATTACCTTTCGTTAACAGCAATGTACATGTTTTCAATGACTAGATCAGTGGTCGCCAACCTGATCCATGCCGCCAACTATTGAGCGTTTTATCTTTTCAGAGTGTAGACTACTACTTCAACCACGATTCATCTACGTCTACATATGTGCCCTGCAATCCTACCACAATAATCAATTACTTTCACGTATCGCTCGAGGAAATAGTGAATTTTTGAAAGGACTTGTTCTAGCATATATTTCTCTGATGTTTCTCTCTGTGTTAGAACGGCCTACGTAACACGTAGGACACACACGTGCGTCAACTAATTCTTCTAAGAATGTACCTACCTTCTCTGAACTTATTATGAAAATTCTATAAGTCTATGTTTTAATCTTCTATCTTCTAGATATTCCCATCCTGTGTCGTGAAGCATTTGGGTAACACTCACTGATTTTTCGTAACAATCTTTTACGAAACGTGTCGCCTTTCGCTGTTTCGCCTTTTTCTAATTCTCGAATACAGCACTTTTCGGTAGTCCCACACAGTACGCGCATACTCAAGGTGATGCCTAACTAACACATGAGTTCTTTTACGTAGATTAAACTTTAATAATATTTTATCTTTTTTTTATCACTTGCAAAAGCGCTGAATTAGGTTATTGGGACGTCAATGAGTAGAAGGGAAATTACACTGTACAAAGGAGGGCGGTAGGTAAAGAAAAAGTTAGCGATTACTGGTCTAGGCGAAGAATTTTATTTCTACGTAATTCTCAGTCGCATCTGCTGTGTCCCATCTCCCACCAATTCCAAGACTACATTCAGTCAAAACCCTATGCTAATGAAATGCTACATAATCTATCATAACCTGGCGCTTTTCGAGGAGAATCAAACATCCCTAATTTGCAAGTCGAAAGGGGCATTAATATTGCCACAAAAGAATTCCACTTCTGCGAATGGAAAATTTTATCGAGTATGGAAAACAGGTTTCCGGCTGGAAGTACTCATGGTGGAGATGTTTGCCCCTCTGTCCTCTCTCGCCGCGACTTCGTTCGGCGTCTTTCTATTAATTGAAGTTCCTCACCCATCCCAACGCGGATCTCCCAACGTGAAAAGAAAAGAGCTCCGCGAGAGGAAAAAGCGCGAACAAGCTTCTTTCAACATAATAACTCGGATCTGCCCTTTGAATCGACGCGCGCCTTTACTTTCGGCCTTTTATGTCGGGCTACGTTTCCGTCTCTTTCTCTCCCCGACAACGAGGAATGAGCTATGGAAATAAAAACGTGCAATATCGCCGCATTATTTATTCCAACGTTTTCACCCCCGCGCGGGTCTCTTCAGTATAAAAACGCGGAGAGAAAATTAAATAGTCAAAACAGTGGCAGAAGCTACGGTTCTTTGGGGTGCCATACCGTGCTATAAAACTTCCGTGGTGAACTTTGTTCCTCACAGAGGAGAGAGGTGGAAAGCTGAATAAAAACTTCGGGCGCGACTTATCTCTCGCAAAAAAAACGAGCGTTTATGACACTTTTTTCATTTTAATTTTTACGATCCTGACAATCTCTTGAAAGCCATGCGAGAAATTCCTCTCGCTAGCTCGGGACTTTCCCTTCATGAGGGATATTTACTCGCACTCCGCGAATCCGTTTAGCGTCTCGACCCCGCGTCTAAGTGACCCCGTGACCCTTCTCGTACCCTTAATGCGGCGCGCTTTTTTCTCCGCCGACATTTTCATGCCTCTTTCCTGTTTCATTATGACGTTCTGGGAGAGTCGCTCTCGAGAATTCGTGGAGCCGTACAGTTGCGAAGTAAGATTAACGCGGCAGCTGTACTATAAACTCTTACTGTATCTTTTGATCTTGAGGTGAGATTTAAAAAATTCTTGTTGAGGATTAAATGAATTTTGTTTGTGTTTCGCCCGTCGGCCTTTCTCCTAATGGATGATGAATACTCAAGAAAGTGTCGAAGTAGGAAGCGTCCCGAATCCTCCTGGATCCAGAAGCCATGCAAAATCGGCTGGGGAATGGAGTTGAAAATCTAATTTTTAATTTCACTTCTACAAATCCATGAAACGCATATGCTTAGTATTAGCATTCAAATATTAAACATGCATTTATGATTTCGAATCAAAATCACGGTTACCAATTTAGCGATTTTATCGCTGATCTAGAGAGTTTTTCCTTCTTTTAGCAATCCTTCTTCTTTCTTTACGATCTTTCATACTCTGTGGAATATTTTGTACGATGTCGACCCGTCTTTACCTACTTTTAGCGTAATATGTTTGACTTATTTTAAGATTAGAATAGCACAACATTTAATCGATAGAAAGCATAATATTCATATTAAGCATTTAATCTATCTAATTTCTGGAGTGATATTCCATTTATAGCAGGGTAGTAAACCTACCTTTCCTACTTCTTTAGAAATATATTTTGGGAGTTTGGCGACATTTTACCTATTTTTTCAGGGTTCATCTAGCGACATTCTCGCTAATAAATTGACATATCTGACCAAATAACTCTCAAAACTTTACTTCTCGTCAGAAGTTACTAGCTTCGAAAATTTTGGAAGAAACTGAGGTGCGAGTAAGAGCAAATATTTTTCATTCAGTTGCTCTGCAACACTAAATCATCCCAATCATCGATCAGATTTCACATTTTTTTAATTTTAAGGCTATCTGTAACAATTTTTTTGTTTCAATGTCAAAATTCAAAGATATTGAGCTATTTTAGAATTGTATGTATTTATTTATTACGAATGTTAAGTAATTCATTTCATGTGACCAGCATTTTCTATTTCTTCCTAGCATTGTTATTGAATTTGAAGCTCTCTCTTCGAGCTCAACAGCGTTTTACGATACGAATGTATTTTACCGGTATCGGATTCTCCCCTCCATCGGAGGGTCTTCATTACCTCGAAATACCACAGTGCACCACATGATTCTCAAAATTTTATTTCTCGTCAGAAGTTACTAGATTATTATAGTTACTTATTTATCCTTAAGTGCATTTATCCGAATTTAAATAGAACGATTCATATCAAATTAAAATATTCTCCCGGATTTTCCTAAATTCAATAGGAATGTATTTTGCAAACTTTTTCGTTGATTGGAAGCGTCTTCCGTCCCTATTCTCCTATTGAAATCAAGCTAACTAGTATTCAGCTATAATGCGGCACATCATTTCCGTTGTTAAGCTATGATCGACCGTAGCAATACCGTTGGAAGGATAACACAGATGAGAACGAACATCCAGAATTGATCTATTTACTTTGAAATTCCTACATTATCCTCTCCTTAAGAATTTTCGAATTGTGAACTACATGTTACATGTCACATGATTAACTCCTTTCTATTAAAATTTAAGTAGACGAATATCGTTTCCTCTTATCCCTGCCATTCTCATACTTAGATTTTGAATATTGAATATGAATAAATCTACGATCTAAGACGACATATTCCGAAAGCATAATTACTCGATTAAATAGTTACTTTCAACTCACTTAAATAATCTTAAATTCGACTACTTAAATAATATTATTATTATTATTATTGCAATCTTTATTCGGGGAAGTTAGGTCCATGTGGGTCTCTCTTACGCCTAAGCTCTAAAGTCCATTATGGTACAGCAATATAAAAACAATAAAACATAAGAAGAAATAATGATTGGTGTGCGGGGGAAAACACCGCAGCTGAAGGCCTTAGGAGAAAACCCACGGTGCGGGAAAACGCTTTCACAGGAAAGGGAGCAAAAATACCCGCGAAAAAACAGAGAGAAATATATTGAATCAGGTATAACATCACTGTTAACCTTTTGGTCCTGTTATATGATGATGTAGTATGGAGTTTACGATACTGAACAGCGTCTAGGAATTATTTAATTTAGAACATACCTTTGCAACAATGTCATGAAGGAGTTCCACGATATTAGATGATTTGCCTTTGCCAAATTTGCATTTGCCAAATCTTAGAATGGTTATTATATAAAATGCAGATGATAACCAAATCACCCACTGAAAATTGTCTGCTAGAAATAGATGGTAGCCATATCTACTTACCCCTTCCCTTTTCAGCTTTCCAACGTTCATGGTCAACTATTCATAAATCCTTAGTTAGTACTAAAATTTGACTGGTTACAATTACTTTTACTTGAAACCAATAACCGAAAATCCTCCTGAATTCAAGCATTTAACCAAACCCTTACACCCCGTAAAGGATCATCGGATTTCCCTGTAGAAGATTCCTTTTAGGCCAATCCTAAGTAAGGGGGCTGAGTGGGTATCCACCACTCATAAGATTCCATAAACTTGCATGTGTATTTTTGTAGAAATAGCCTATCGTTTAAATCACGATGTTCCATAACGTCTAAATCCCATTAAAACTCCCGTTCATTTGTTTAAACTAGCGACACTATCGATCTCCATGGCTTTCCGTTCACTGCGGAAAATCCAAACATCCTTTGGCAAAGGTTCTCTTAACATGGGAACGTACACTACCTTTCCGCTCCGATAAAACTCATTCTGCTTATACTTATTTATAACGCCGCAGACCACTTGTTCCGGGACTAGCTCTCACGATGCCCAGTCTGTGGACAAGGGAATTACAACGTTCGCCGTGGGGAGAGGACGAAATAATTATCTTCGTGCCGGCGCTCGGCTTACCGGCACGCATCTAAAATGGGTCAATGGCGCTAGAGAATTAATCCGAGGGAAAAGAATGCTCCGAAGATTAGAAGGGAAGAGTTGCGAAAGAAAATCGAATTACGTTACGTCCAGGGCACCACCCGAAACTGAACTTTTTGTAACCTGCGATCTCATTTGGTCATTTCTGTTTCGTATATTTCTTTATAATTTCTAAACGTTCCCAGAGTGAGACGTAAAAAAATGGAGCGAGTTTCCGGCGCTTTTCCTTTCTAACCTTTTCCAACGCCCCCACGCATAATGGTATACGCACCCCCACTCGCGTCGATCTCTTTCGGCCGCAGTTTTGAATAAATTTCGGTCAATCTTCCGAACCCTCGCGGCCGTGAGCCATATCTCTCCTTGTAATCGGAAGCTGTAAATACTCGATTCCTTTCGGTGCGCGGTCCTAAATTCGTAACATTTGCACGTATCAACTGGGTGAGAAAATCGCTCGGGAGGAGTAACCGAGGGTTGATTACGCCTTGTCCGCTTCTTTATCGCCAAAAAGATCTGAATTTCCCCATATCGTCCGTCAGAGATTTCCCGAAAATTGTGCGGCGGACCGCGCTAGAAGTAATCACGAGAGGAGAAGGAGCTAACTTGTATTTCGGAGGCTTTTGCATAACATTCCGAGATAAGAATGGGGGGTTGTGCGGCTCGAGATTAGGAAATACTTAGTCCTTTTACGGCCGCGATACTGAGAAAAATGAGCAGAGATGAATTTATGACGTACTCAAGATTAAGGGGATTTTATTCTCCATCATGGCCCAATGATCATGTTACGACGTTTATCATTCGCTGATCTTTCGTCGGTTTCATCACGGAATGTAGGATTGATGTCGCGGGAGGGATCTATTATCTCATGTGATGATTCCGAAAGCAAAATCATGCATAGCCTTCACCGCCTTCCATTTAAGTTAAGCGCTGTGACTACTTATTTCTAAATCACTTCATCTGCCACAACAGCTTCGCTATTTCAAAGACTGAGGTAGTGGTTACAGATATAAATTCGCTGAAATATTGCGATGGTGATAAACATGGTCTTCTAGACCTGAATAATAAGTGATTAGTAAAATTGGATTTTCATACGTTGTATGCTGCAGTCTAAAGAATGTATATTAAAGTCAGGCAGAACATTCATACAAAAATTACTCCAAGGCAGAGCTGCGCCCGGCCTATCTGCCGCCCGGGTTCAAACATAATTTGCCGCCCCTTAAAATTAAATACCCGAACCGTACATTTCCTGATTTACAGGTAAAATTATTTTGAAATACTTTGAAAAACCAGTGTTTTATGACTTCCTTCCCCAGCTTACATTGGTCAAAAATATATAATATAAATAACAATTAACAGTGCATATTCCGTATGCTGACACAATAAATTGCCATCACGAATCAACTGTTCAAATTCCTTTGGAGTATCATTATCGTCGTAATGCGCATCAGTTAAAATTATGTGATTTGCACGAAATCTCTACTGTATATAATACACTCTTAATGTTTGCCAAACTTGAATTTTATAATCTTTCCTAGGTAAGTCAGGTGTATCACACAGAAGACAGCAAACAGTGTTGTTATAATAATGGTTACAATTGAATTTGCTTGTGTTGCCGCCCCTAAGATGCCGCCACCCGGTTGCGATGCACCCATAGGACGGCGCGGCTCTGCTTCAAGGATTTCCGGATGCTAAACGCTCTGTACCACCATAACGTAAGATTCTGAGTAGAAAAAAACATGACACACTACCTCTACAAAATCTCCAAAAATCGAATACAATATTACACCAATTTTCAATATAGGTATCATGCAATAAAATTTACCAAAGCGGCGTTAAATGTCCGGAATTCCATTCTATCGATTTTTAATTATAAAAAAGCTACGAGACTAAAACAGCAACGAACAAATCGCTTTTTAAAAAGGCAGAGTAAATATGCAGAAGCAACTTGTCTCATTTTTAAAGTCATCAGGGCCATAAGAGGACGAAATTGATTTCCATTATACATTATTATTTTGAAGATAAATTATTATTGGACGTGTTTTGTTTTAAAGTGCGCTTTTTTCGATTCTACTCATAATTCAGTTTGCTTTTTTCAGTAAAATGACAACATTATTCATAAACTTATCCTCTGAATCTTTCGGTATCCATCCTAAGCGTCACGTATTTTGCTCTCTCTTACCTTATCCCTCTTTAATGAACACAAAACTCATTTCTGCTTGCATTCGTGCAGCGATATTTCAAGACATCCCTCATTCCGCCCTATGACGCGGAACGTGATTACGTCTACTTAAAAAGCGCACCAGCCTAATGACCGCCATTATTTTTGGGTTTACTTTCGAGCTGACGGTAATTCATCAACGTCGCCCGACTGATAAGTCGCTCCGAAATGCATCGCAACGAACGTTACCCGGAGAGGTTTATCACCGTTGAAAACGAAGAAACAAAAGAGTCGGGGAAACCGGACGCAATCACGTTATTTAGAATCGGATTCCTTCCCTTGCGAAACTCACGCACCTAGATTTGCACGGGAGGGGATTCTATAATCCATGACGTCCAATTACGTCCCTAGTAGGCGCAGCGTGCTGTTCGCACAGCTCCATGTTCCATCCGATAATTACGCACCCATCGATTCGCCACGGCTTCCCCAGCACTCTTTGTCCTCTACTTTGATTGTGCATTTGTGAGTTCACGCTCTATTAAGTGCGGGCCCTATTTACGGACCCCCCTGCCCCGCCCTGCCCCCCGAAAAATCCTTCCCAACATTACGTGCAACAGCGGCAGCTACAAATCACCCTCTCTTAGTCCCGGGCCAAATCACGAGGACTGCCAGGCGTGTGATACTGGTGTTGCATCACGGTTAATGGCGCAAGACTTGGGGAGTTAACGACGGAATGGGAACGCGGGGAGGAAAGGAAACAACGAGTGGAGATTAGGAGAAAGGCCTGTTGCTGCGGCGGTTGCCCTTGGTAACGGTGTACCCGAAGAATGCGATTCAGCCAAATGATCTCAGCTGCGGCGACTTGATATTTTCTTACCTCCGATGAGAGAGATTGTTGGTAAACAGGGCAGGTCGAGTGCATATGAAGATTTACCCGAGCGGCGGTAAAAATCCCGAAGGATCAAGCTTGTCGCGAACTCACTTTGTTTATCGGCCGCCTTGTTTTTCATCGAAGCGAAATTTACGCTGAGTCTTAAAATTAAAAAGGTTAAGCCTTCGGGGAGCCGTAATTCAAGCGTAAAATTGGCCTAATGCACTTCGCTTGCATTGCTGCGCGTAATAGAAAATGAGAATATAATGTATACTTTAACACTTTGAATATCAAGTACCTTTGCACTTATAGGATGTATTTACTCTCACAGATAGGATCGAGTTCACTTGCGCATAAAACTGTGGAACAACGTAAAATATAGGTCGCGAAATTTAGACCTCTCAGAAAGATAACACTAAACGCTGCTCTCAGGCTGATGAGCATTTTCGTGCTATGTATTCTTATTATAGCGCAAATAAAGATTGCGTAGGTGACTCTAGTTTTATCATGTCAAATGGATAATGAGGGCAGACTGCCACAAAATCAGACCAAATCTTGAGTTGACAGGGCTCAGAAAAAAAAGGAGGGGGCTTCAAGGGATCGCTTTCGCCACTAAAAGTAGAGTTAATGATTTCCGAACATAACGAAAATGTGTTTAATTGAAGGTCTTGTCGGGGGAGAGTTCAAGGCACTCATTCACCATGCAGAGGGCTAAGGTTCAATCCCCGGTAAGGGCTGTTCATCTTCCGGCATTTGAGGCCACAAGTCGACACAGTCTTCAAAAATAGGAGAAGTAGATGCGAGGACAAAGGGGGCCATTCTTCCGACGGAAGATACGCAACAGCAAGGAGCAAAAGAGGTAACTCGAACGCTTGGTGTTTACACCAACTACCCCACGCCGATAGGTAGTTGTAGGGTATTTATGTAAATATACATGTGGATGTAGAAATAGGTACCGGGGTACCACTCTAGGTAAATAGTAGGTGGTAGAACGTAGTTCTTCATTTTGTACCGCTAGGCCCAAGCATTAACAGCCTTATCCAGCGACCTGCGTCAGTCAAAGACGCTGTAACGCTTTTATCATTAAAATACCTATTACAGTGTAATGTTTGAGAGTATGGTTTAATGAATACTGAATGAGTCCTAAGAACGCCTTACACGTAAGATTTGAATATTACAGTTCTAAAATACCTGAAGACTAAAAGAAAGTGGAAATCTCAATATAATGGCAAGTGAAGCCAATATTGATGTGATAATGCGATTTCCGTTTGTCTGTTTAAACGTATTAACCTACTTTCCGCAGTTTCACAATTTCCTTCTTTATTGAGTTCTCGACATTTTGCACACCGACTCGAAACGCGAGCATTTTCAATAACTACCTAAATTAAATAAACTATGAAACTCTTTCAAATATACAGATACACTGACCTACATTTACTTTGATATTTACAGTACTAAAACTTCAGTTACAATTTTTACGCACTCATCACCAAATTCAGCTAGCGAGAAAATAGATGGCTCATTTTTTGTTCGCAGTGTTATCTAAGGAATCGTTTTCTTTTAGGAATATATGGACGGTTCGTTTTAATTACTGCGGAGCTAATAATTAAATAGACTTTGATATCCTTAGTTATGATTAAATTAAATATACAGCAATAATTTAGAACAGGAATTCAGCTACTCGAACTACTATAGATATATTCCACATATATTTTCTTTTGAGGTGTAAAATGTTGTTCGTGCTTACTTGATCAAAATTAGTAAATCAATTAAAAGAGGCCTTAAAGCTCATTTCTACAGAATTACATAGCGTATTAGGAAATCATTTATGTATGCATTAAAGTCATATGACATCTTTCACACTAAAGATGAAATTGATAATCTTGATAATGGGTACAAAGTAAGAAGAGCATATTGTGTTTCAGGCATACATCAGTATAAATGTAAATATTTCGTTAAATTTTCATCTTCGGTGAACTTACGTTCGACTGAAAAAAACAGCAAAGTGATTTGAAAATTTGGAATCGGTCGTTAGTTTAGTTTAAGGGGCAACCCGGTCTATAGAAGGAAAAACAACTGAATACTGAATGGGGTTGCAACCGCGATTCGTTCAGCGTATCGTAATTTTTAATAATCAATATTAGACGGGACATTCCTGTCAATTATATTCGGTTTTTAATTCTCAAAAAAATGCAATACTGTGTATATTTATGAGAGAATGTACCTCTTATAGACCTTCCATGCGGACAATCAATATCACTTTGTTAAAAATGGCACAACATTTGCATATCTACGTTTTTGATGCTAGAGTCCCAGAAGGTATGCATCAGTGTAAGTTAAGCAGTAATTTTATTTTAAGGCCTTGAGGATTAAAACGATTCTCTAAAGCTTCTGTTACATACGAAAGTTGAGGAAGAGCGATTTTTATTCTAATTGAAAATTTATATCCCGTATTGGAAGAGCGATAATCGGTAGAATTCAGGTATTTATCTACAAATGAAACATGAAATATTTTTCTCACTTCCTTTTAAAAGAAAGAGATACGCATTTAAAATTTAGCAGTGGAATATTGTTGAATTGACGCAAATAAATTTTTCATGGTAGATTTTAGTTGGCTGATGCTTCATAATGTCTTTAACGCTGAGAATAAAGCAATATATTATATTTGTGGGAGATGTATTGATGGATATCGTCGAGAAGAAATAGCAGGCAATAATGCGACGAAAAAGATGTAAACATAAAATAAAACTCAAAAGTTTTAGTCATAAGAATAAGCAATCGAGGACACTGTGTCGATCAGGTTTTCCTTTAACTGTACGTTCTTTTTGAAGTTTCGAAAACTCTCCTATTTACTTCCATTCCATCGAATTGTGTGAATGATCTATCAGAATTGTGTGGATAATAAATATAATACGTACGATCCATTAATAAGGTAAATAATATTGGAAAACCTTTGAGTTAATTTTATAAATATTTACTATCTCTCCTCAAGTAAGCTGAAGTAAAAATCGAATGATTTGAACGAAATATTATCATACGCAGTGAATTGCAAATTGCACCAGCTTTACTTTATATCTTTCATTCCATACCAACACTAGGTACTTGCTTTTATTTCATACAAATTGAACTTTAAACCTTTCATTCTTCACCAACCACTCCTGCAAGACGCAAACGTAGATTGGAAGAGTACCCAAAGATCGAGGTTCATGCCTTAGACGAGAGTTAACAAACTCGACTTCCTCCGCTGGAATGATACGTTGGAGAGCTACTTCTTGATCGACGCTGCTTAACCTACCAATGGGCTTCGTTAAATATTAGCCTTGAAGTGAGGCTGGCTTTTTCGCAGACCGCAATCTTCGCATCTCCGTTGGACAAGGGAGAGCGCTTGGCCTTGGACCCACTCTTCGAGGGTGTTTGCGGCTTTTGGGAGGAGAAAGGAGAGTCAGGTGAGGGATATACTGTGGTCCATTAGGAGGCGTCACGCTCTTAAAGGTGTGCGGTGATGCAACTGCTCCGGGAAGACCACAAAAAGCAGCCAGTGGGATAGCAGAGGGAAATAAATGGAAATAATTTATCCAGAATACCAGAGGAGATCTCGAGTCTTGTAGCGACGGATTTTTTTTTCGAAGTGCGTTTGAAACTCTGAACGTTGGGCAATTTGAATGAATGGATGTTTTTTTCCGAAACTATTCTCGGTGTTTTTTTTCCGCGTCCGGAAAGGACGGCATTTCGGTCTGATTGCTTTTTTCTAAGGTAATTAACTTCGACGCTGATGGTAATGGCTGTTTTTCAATTAAATTTAAACTCAAATGGCGGGTTTTATTCAATTTGAGCCGCTGCCATTCAAGATATTATACTAATCCAATTTACATTCAAGGGCCACGTACAAAGTTATATATATATTTGCTTTAGATTGCGAATATAATTTGGCTGCGAGCTATAAAACGATTTTCGCATTCTGTCACTCGAACAATCGAAAGAAAAATTATTCGTCCAAAAAATAACGCTACCTAAATTTTTAATAATATAACTTATTGTAAAGAAATTTTACTATTTAAAAATTGCTTGTGTTATTCTTCTAACTGTACAGTCTAAATGAAATTCAAAGAAATATTTAAAAAGTTATTATAAAAGTCTTCATAAAATGTTATTTTGCAATTAGTTAAATAAGAACCTGGTATGGTATGGAATTTTACTGATGGGGGAAGATAATTTGATTATCTTGAATATACAGCTTGGGTACATGTTTTAAGCCAAAGGAATGCTCTAAAAAGATTTAGCAATTTCGAAAGTGTTATTAACTATTATTATGTTATTTTAATTCAAACAACATTTTCTAATCTGAATTATGTCCGCTCTATTCTATATTCTATATCTATATTACATGTGGATTAAGGTAATGGTGTTAACTTTTGCACATGTAGAATATTAACATAAACAAGCTGGAACAATTCTATTTAAAACTATATGATTGAGGGTGAAGCTATGAAGTGAATTCTTAAGTGCTGTGATATTAAACCGGTGACTTACGTTCTATTTACCATGGTATTATCTTCTGATTTTTAATTTTATATTTATTTATTTATTTTCCATCGTCGTTTTTATTTTTATGAATTTTTGAATGCTGTTGTTATCTGTTTATTTATTTTGTTGGGATTATGCTTGTTATCACATTTTGTTTATCGTTGTTGTTTTGTAATTTTATCTACTATTTGCTTCTTCAGTATCTATTTATTTATTTTGTATTGTTAACTGTTAATTGTGCTTGACTTTATTGTAATCATGTAATAGAGAGACCCTGGGGCAGGGAAAGAGGGGGCCACAAGGTTTCATCTGCCCCAGGTTTAATAAAAGCAAAGTCAAGTCGTGTGGCTGATCCCAAAGGAATAAAAAGTGTGAAAAATAGCGACATGACTGGGATTCGAACTCAGGTCTTCCACTTTCCGGGCAGGTATTCTAACCTCTAAACTACCATGCCGCGTCTCTTCCACACTGTTAAGGGAATGCTTTTGTGAGCAGCAGTAACTGCCGCCTGAGGTCCTCACTGAGGCAGCCAACTCACAAAGCAGGTCTTATAGGGTAAACCCACCAAAAGGAAATCACAAGGATTATGGTAAAGGTGTGAACTTTTAACATTTTGGAACAGACGCGGCATGGTAGTTCAGTGGTTAGAATACCTGCCCGGAAAGTGGGAGACCTGGCTTCGAGTACCAGTCATGTCGCTATTTTTCACAATTATTCCTTATTATTGTTATTCCTTGTATTAAATATGCACGATATATACTCTATATCGATCAAAACTGAATAATATTTCAAATACCTCATTTTCCTCAAACTCCAAATTTTATGCTGGCCTTACTACTAAAGGCGATGATTGAGATGAGTCTATTTAAAATCTCTTTGAACCGAATATCCGAGGAATCTTTAGGTACTCATGGGCGCACTTCAGCATGTGCAAGTTGATTCCTCCCCTTTCCTCGCTTTATAATGGTCTATCTTTCAATCTAAACAATAGAGTTTACTAGAAGCCGGTAAATACCATAATAAAGCTGATGACGACGAAGAACATTTGATTTATTTATCTCTTTCCATTTATTTTTTTCTTACGAGGTGAATTACTTCCATGCTGTTGGCTGACTTTAAATTTGAAAAATTATTCTTCTATGGAATTTCGAACGTACTCGTAAAAGCTGCACATCACTATTTAACTTATTCCACTGTATTTAAGGAAATCTTTCGGTCTTTTTTAATCATATCTTACTTCATATTTGAGAGGTAAAATAATAAATAATCAATATGTCTGTTTTCGATTATATTACCTTATTTCAGTTAATTCAGATAAAGGGAGATAAAAAATAAAATGTCGAGTATTTACAACAATCCGATAATTTGGTCGGCTCTTTTTCCTCGCATGAGTCCTAACAAATTAGGCACGATAAACATAGAGAATGCACGCTTCGAGTTTAAATGGAGCTGTACAAATTTGAAAAATAACTGGTGCATTTAACTAGGGTTTATCAGCTGAAACTTTTATCAACACCCTGAAAAATACAGTGCTTAATTTGCGCATGAAGCTTGAAAAATTATTGACTTTTATTATCATACACGCGAATACTTGCACTGTTCTGCCTGAGAGAGTTTTGCTCATGAAATTAAACGCTTTTAATGCGATATATCAGATTCCTAATTACTTCCTCGGTCACGAAAGACTGCCGTATTTAACGAATCATTTAAATGTAATTGCATCGATAATAGAACGAGATTTGCATTGGTTTCGCAGTCGGATTTGGAGTAATTACATACAAATAATTTCCACTAAAACTGTTTCTTTGTCGCGAATAGGGACATTGACTGAGTTATGGTTCGCTAATTGGAAAAATAATCAATTACGACAGTTGATCACGTAAAATTAAATGCTGAATACAAATTATTTGGGATATTTCTGTTGCACGTAGGTTTTTCAGAAAAATAGACTTCATTTCTGATACAACTGGAATGAAGACATTACTTTAAAATAAAGCGTTGAAGGAGCTTTCGAAATACACCGTTTGTAACCGGCACTATCTTCCTTGCAGGTAGTCAATAGCTTTACGTAAATCTGGTAGGAGCTGAAGTTATGATCTGGTTTCTGAATATGCATAATTTACCACCATTGTCAAAGAAGATACAAAGAAGCGACCGATTATCTGAACCAGATAAAGAAATTAGGATGGAAGGTTTCCACCCAGAATATTATCACAGTTTCAAATTCGTCAAAGGGTTTAAAACTAATAAAAAGATGTAAAAGCTTCAAGAAAAGCCTTATAAGCTTAGAACAATCCCTCTAAAGGTCTTCCAAATACCTCCTAATTATATATTAATATATGGAGAGGTATAATGGCGAAGAATTGCGAAAATTGAGAAAGTGCACCGAATAACTCTTAATGGAAGCAGACGAAGTGACCTTGAAAATTCTCTCTCTCTTGCACCAAAAGGTTTATGAAAAATATTCCACTCATCTTAATATGATAGCAGGAACTATATACAATAAAAAAGATTCAAGTAATTGGGGAATAAAACCTCAGGATTTCAGAGGACAAAAAAACACGGTAAAAGAAAATATGCACGCTATATGGGGAGCGAGAAAAACCCAAGAAAAGCAATTTGCGAATAGCGTAAATATATTTGGTTAACTACTCTAGCAAAGGGTGACTTTTTAACTCTATCAAGTAATCCTTGGTACAAGGAATCCTGCTGACTCTTTCCATCTCTTCGGTAACCTCTCTCCTGCTTACGGATTATAATTGACTTACATGTTGGTCTAGTGCAGACAAGCCATCATCTGCAACGAACGTTTATGTGAGGTTTGGGAGTCTGCGGGAGGCTTTCCTAAAAGCCCCCGATCCCAGAGGATCCGTCGAGATGAAATGGTTCGCCACGCGCCTCCGGAGCATCCCGGCAGAAACACTCGTCGGCTGCGGCTACGAGCCGGGGTCAGGAGGATTGTGTGTGTGTGTGGATGTGTTGGGACGGACGTAGGAGATAGCAGATCAAACCATTTTCCAGACCGCACATCTCCTCGTCGCTCTTTATGGTCCGCCTTAGGGTACTCACTGCACGCTGATCCAGCAGGCGATAACTACCCGCTGGAATGGACTTTCCCGTTGAGGATGGGATGGACCAATCGGAGCAGAAGATAGCCCCCGAGTTATGGGAACGCACAGAGGAAAGGAAACTGCCAGAGCGATCTTTCGTGGGCGGGACGGTTGAAAAGGGAAGATACATTTGCTATAGCTTCCGGACGTTTTCGGAACGTTACCGCGCCGCTGACAAACACGGCGGTGCGATCAGATTTGCCCGAATTAATTGGCAGGAGTTTTATTTCTCGATTCAGTGTCTGTGCAAGAGCGTTGACGAGTGAGACGTGGCCTAAGCGTGGAAGTGGAAAATATTTGCAAAGATAAAGGCAATCGAAGATGGGCTGTCCTGAAATATTACGCTCATGCGCATAGCCCCTGAAGTGGTCCAAATGGTCTGGGGCTTTGCTTTCGGTAGGATTAACCAAGCCAACGGGTTCGACGGTAGCGGATCAGACAAAAAGGGAACACCGCAATTTCCAAAGGCGTCTGTAGACGGAGGTATTTATTCTTAGTCTCTCAAAAACCGTCGTCGACGATTAGCAATTATCTCGGCAAGTTCATGTGAGAATGACACTGCCAGTGTGAGAGTCGGGCTACAGTAAAATAAATATCGGTCTTGTAATAAGACTTTTTACATATGGGATGTTCTTTGTTGTGCCTCAAATGGGCTGCGTAAAGACTTCGCTGTCCTTTTATTGATACATCTGAAGAGTCCTAAGTTAATTTCATTTTAACCATATTTAAATTGAGTGCATTAATTTGTATTTTGAAATATCTTTCCACGAAATTTGTATTCATACCGTTCATTTTCCACTTGAAAAACTTTAGATGAATCCCTCCGGAACGAATCAGCTACTGAGCCGCACGGAATTAGCCGCGGGTTGGACACTCCCGATCGAGCTCGTCGTTTTACAAAATTACACTGAAATACGCCATACAACTTAGGAAATAGGGTCAATGCACGGGGTATTTGAAACTACGCCTGGAGTATTAATTGGCAGGTCGACGTGAGATTCGAAAAATACACTTCAAAATTATTTAAAAAATATAATGGACAAGATTGGTAGTATAAGTATGGTAATTAATTGCGGAGGAGATGATGATCGTAGGATAGTTTAGAAACTGATAGGAAATGGTTACTTCATCTCAATAAAATCTTTTATCGAAATTGAGCGTTTAGTTGCCCCTGGATACAGGTTGATTTTTATTTGTTAATGATCTAACTCTTTTTAAAAGCATTTACGCATTTTGAAAAAGGAAAGAGGATCTATAATTTAATGTAAAAATTGAAAAGATACATGGAAAAGAGCGATGGGCTGAGAATGATTAAGGTCTTAAATATAAATCGCACTTACGCAGATTTAGTTTACTTGGTAGAAAACAAACATTTTTCTATGCCTCAAGACAAGTGTTGTAGTCGGGAAAGGCTCAAAATCCAAAATAAACATTACAATATTCATGATACGATAGTAAAAAAAAATTACTTAAATTTCCCTTGCGTTTTAAGCTTGACCCTATGATACTTAAGATAACAGTTAGAATGGAAACATGTTTCGAATTTAAGGATGGAGATAGCGCCACAAGTTTAGTGAAAGTTCTGAAGATTTAAATTTAATTAAGAAAGAAATTTAAATTAAGAAAGAAAACAAATTAGCTGCAACAATTTAGAATAAATAGGCATACGCACGACTTGAACGGGAATTAAAAGATTTGGTCGTTTTCGAGCTTGAAGCAGCAAACACCGCGCCGTTTGAAAGCGAAGGTATCTTTATTCTTACGAATTGACATCATAATTAAAAGTTATTTCTTTATGATTCGTCATAATTAAAAGTTACTTCTTTATTACGTTAATGCAGATATATTATTTGAAAGCCATGTTTGTAAAATTAATTGCATGCTTGTCATTTAGTTTCATGATATTTCGATAATATATCTGTGTATATGTTAACTGAAATAAGATTCAAAGATATAGCTTTGATTTCTAATTTTACTGAAGAGAGAAGCGTCGGCACAAGTGTTAATCTTTTTTCCTCCCTCTTCAGTTCAAAAATCTTTTACGTTGTGGCTTGTTTGATTGAAATAGGAACGATTTCATCTGTTTATATGAATTCTTTGTGGTGACACAGGCGCCTTATACACCGTTTTGGTTTCCCTACTAAATTCTTGTTTAACACTTCACGACGCATCCCACGGTGTGGGGAGTGATTATTTTACATCTATTAAAAAACAGCCGAGTTTTCAAAGATTATTCGGAAGTTTTGATCAACAAAGGTTTGACATACGAGGCGATTTCATCAAATGTGCAGTCATCTGAATGGATAAATCCTTATGGAAGAATTCATCTGTTATCGTCGTGGGAAGCCAGAGAAAGCCATTCGCCTGCCACGGAGAAAGAGATAATCGCGTAATATCAAAAACGTACAAATGGTACAGATTGACTAGCATAAGTTACAGTACAACTACTTGAAAGGGGTAAATTACATACGCTCCACTTCCTTGTAAAATATCTTAGAGAGATATCTGCGATGATTCAGCGAGGACTGCCAGTACAGACAGTGTTTATATACTTCCCTGTGTCCCTGCGTGGTTCATTAGGATATGTTCGCGCTTGTCTAACCAATAAATGGGCTCGCCGAATCTCTTAGTGCATTTCTTGAGTCCAGAGTTTCCGAGATCATTTCCTGCGTGTTGTACGCCTTTCGGCCACTGAGTGGTGATCACGTAAGGAACTGCTGAGTCTGGCGCGTGACTTCTAGTAAATAACGGTTGCCGTAGAAAGGGAAAGTGGCTGGAGGAGAAGGGAAAACGGAGTGAGTGAACGTGTGGGATAACGTCCAATTTAGAACGAAGGATAGGGAGATAATTAGCTCTAAGCGAGGGGATTAAAGAAAGAGAAAGATACACGGCCTGTATCACGAATCATATATGTACCACATACTGCGCGGAAAGCAAATTCTAATGATCCATTCCAAAGCAGCGCTTCCAAATCGCTCGCACTTTCGCCACCAATGCGATTCAAATCATATCATTGACGAATCGATTCACTATTTATTTCTTATTATTTACTATATATATATAATCTTTATCTGCTGTATGTTTAGAATTTACTTATTACTTTATTAGCTTAGTAACTCAATTTTAATGCAGAGGTAACTTTCATATATATCTTAAACTGACAATAGAATGGATTTGAAAATAATTAATTAAACAAACATTTTCCCGCACATTCTTAGTCTTTTGATTGTTCAAAGCACAAAATTACAAATATACAAATACTTATATATTTAACCCAAACAGGTAGGACCCACTAAGTTGATTTATAACAGTATAAGCACGATGAATGCGTCAAATATAAACAAAATATGTTCTAATAAAGTAAAGATAAAAGCAGATATATGATAACTAAGTTTAAAATAAAATAAAACGCAAAACGGAACAGAAAAGAGAATCAATTTCATTAGTTTTCAAGTCATCGTGCATACACAAAATTATTAATGAATTTTAAACTCATAAAATATTTACAGCGCTCTTCGCTGAGAGTCGAACTTAATGCTAAATATATCAAAAATTTGCATTTTATTGAGAACAGCATTGGCAGTATCAAGCATCCTGGGGACTGCTGAATGCTTTTACACATTAACTCGGTAGGCAGAGACATAAAATGGTGTATAACTCCTATCGTGACATTAAAATTTACTGGCTCAACGAGACGTGAAGAATCAAGGGAATCTCTTTATATTTGAAAAATATGAGAAAATAAAACGCTGTTTTTTATATAAAGTTTTGGAATTTCGTGGCTCGAAGACGATACAAACTCAGAAAAAGGGCAGTCATCTTAACTGTCAGCTATGGTAGCCAGTTGAACAGCTGGATATAGTTTTCTCGGTTTGGCGATACATTTCCTAAATCTAAAATCTCAACTGTTACCCACTCTTAGCTGTCCTCCCCCTTTTCCGTGTCGAGTGATTGAATCAGCTTCAGTTTCAGACACCTTTTTTTTACGAAATTCCTACCATTCAGAATTCTATTTCTTCGAGCGAGACAACCGCCTCCGACGTGGTAATGGTGCTCGTTCGTTTCCAGCTTCAAGTTTTCAAATAAGACACGAGATTCAAATAATAATCCTGAAAATTGCCCCGATATCCGAGTACCTAGTCATTTTATTCTCCTCACCCTGTCAGTTTTTTACTCTCTCTACCCTCCGAATCATTCAAAACTTAAAAGAAAGGAGTTCACTCGCATTCTACATTGTCTGCGGTCTTCACCCTTACTAGTTTCCATTGGTCAATAGGAAGATCGAAAGAAGTGAAAGTTCGTGGAGGAATTCTTTGTGTGAGAAGGTCTAAAGCATTCACAGGGACCTATGTGAGATCTGTTTCTTAATAGAATTGGGACGGAAGGCGTCGGCTTAGGAAAAAAATGATTTCTATGTTTTCCCATCGAGCTGTTTCATAAGCGAGCTTTTTTCACACGAGCCTTAAATTTGTAGACCGAGTTTCTGTGTTGATGCGCGAGTATTTCTTATAACGTTTTACGTTCAGGGACTTTTCACGTTCGTAGCTGGACTTTTATTGCCGCGTGGGTTTACAAAAAGTTGCGTCACGATCACGCTAACCCATATCTCCGAATCAGCGGATTAGTATCGATTTCGCATAATTGCATTGACTGGATTATTCGTTCCATATGAAATAAATCGAGAAACGAGTGGGATTCAGGAAGAGATTTTAATGGGACAGAGAAAACTTTATTTATCGCGCTGTCGACTCGTAATGGATTCCCGATGCGACCGAAATAGAGGAAATAAAACAACAAAATTTTTAACCGAATTAATGACCTGAAGGCTGACATGTATTTAATAGTAGCGAGGTTATATGCGCTGAGATGACTGTACAATTACAGGAACATTTTTATTTCGACAATAAACTAATATTGGTAATCGAATTCCACCTATAATATTAAATGAAGTGTAGCGTGTTTAGGGTTAATTAATAGGTTAATCGCTTGAAATAAATTTGGTAAAAATATGAAGGGTTCGATCGAAACAATGGCAGGTCATCCACACGCAAAAAGAAAGTTATCGATTAATTAAGTTTTATCATGGATTAAATGCATTTAAAATATCTAAATTAAACACATAGTTTTACAATCTGACAAGGGACACACCAGGCTTGTAGGTCACGGATTCCTTGGAGACTTTCAGGATAGATTTCTTGCACTAAAATGGAAGAAAATTGTACGACCGATCAACTCAATAGGCCTTTATTTATGCAAAATCAGCATTTAAAATCCGAGTTATGTAACCACGCACGACCATTACAAGAAATGGGAGAAAATACTTATCTACGTGGAAAATTTCGCGATACGTATGGTAATGGTCGTGTATGGCATGGTTGCTTGGATTTTCAATTGGCCTATTGAGTTGAACGGTTGAAACCCGTCTTTTATTTTGGTGCAAGGAACTTACCCTGAAAGTCTCCATGGAATCCGTGACCCACAAGCCTCGTGTGTCCCTTGTGAGACCCTCCGATCTTAATTAAAGCGCTTATGTCAATCAGACAACCGTTATCATCTCATCTCATTCTAGATCCGTCCAAAATTACATCAGATGCGATGATCATGAACTGAGGCTTTCCGCATTATGAAGAGATCCGATGGACGATGGGAAATATATTTAGCGGCGACGGTAACGAATTTGTTTAGCTCATGTATAAACATACTACCTCTCACAATCCCGTCATTTCTTCCGGGCATAAAAATGGGGCCTTCCCAAAACACTCGATAGAGAAATCACTCATCTGGGAGGACCTTGAGGGATTCGTGCACGCGGATGCGTACAACGCGCGCGCAACCGTAATCCCCGTGAAAATGCCCCCATTCTAACGTAATCATCCCGCTTGGAAAAGTAATCTCCGTAATATTATGAGAGGTTGAGGCGCTACGTGGGATATTATCTGGGCGCGCAGGACTCCGAATCTACCGGGAGCAGCACCAAACTTGGCGAAAATGATGAAAGGTTAATTACTTTTAAAAGGGCAAGAATCGTCCGTTTTCTCCGTAATTGAGTCTTCGACCATAATTTTTCCTTACATTAGTTTCACGTGCCATAAAGAGAAGCATACATAACAAGGGTGCAACTTATGACCATATTTTACTGGATTTTTTTTAACGCATTGTTGTTGGAACAACCGCCGAGCTCCGGGGCATAAGAATGAAAAGATAATGATTACACTCAAAGTCATTCACCAATCAAGTTTCAGGCAAAAGAATGTAGAAACGAAAGGAATCTTGTATGAGTTCTGACTTATATTCATTATCTATAATGATCATGGCATTCGCTGTGAGTGATATTTGTGCGAATACACTTATGACATATTCTATACCCGAAGGCACCTACGCCTAGTACAAGAGTCAAATAAGCGACCTCCAGTATGAATTGTTGGCATGTGTCTATTATCTACCGATGACGGCTCTCACGAACACAGTTTTGTTTTGAACCTCTATTGTTAAGTGATGGTTAAAACATCAATCAATGTTACGAGAACTGGTTACGAAAATTCTTCAGCGAAAACAATTAATTGCATAGCAGCGTCATGGTACTGCAAAACTCTTTCTCCTGAGTGTAAATTTCACAACTCTGGCTAAAGCTCATTTGGAGCAACGTTAACTGTACTTCAAGATAACCTCGGTAGCAAACAATAATGTCAGGATTAATAAAAGTACAAAAATGTAAAATCGTCATAATATATATTTACGCGACGGTTCAATTGTACATTTCATCGCCTAAACTTTTGGTTAAAGCTATTTATGCAGGACAGAGTTTCCCAAATTTTTCGCGCTACTGCCTCCTTGGATCCATACCACCGCCTCCCCCAACCGTCATCTATGAAAATTAATATCTTTGAGGCCAAAGTTGAAGAAGGATCAAAAGGAAAATAAAAACTGCGATGGTAGAAATATTCACCAAATTACTCTATGGCAATTTCCCGACGTTCTATTGCAGCTATGAATAAAGTAAGACTATATTGAAAAAGAAATATGCCTGCAAATATGCAATGGGATGGAATTCTATTGCGTCCAGCGTCCCCTAGGTTAGACCAATGTCCCAGGGGGTGGTATCGCCCACTTAGGGAATCTCTGATGTGGATTGATTACGTTGTGGAAGCCGAAAGCTTCTTGGACCGACGAAGTCGTGGGCGTAATTTTCATAGCTACTGTTCTAAACATGTCGATCTATGGAGCTCAACAAAAGGAAGCGAAACAAGATACATAAAATCGGAAATCTGAAGCATAATAAACATTGTTCTCAGCGCAAGTATCGGGGATTTTCTCTCTTCTAGATTTCCCTTTAGTATACAAACAAAAGAAAAGAAATTCCTTTCCTAGGAATATAAAAGACTCCACATGTTCCCATTCCCAAATGTTGTAACTGAATGAAGAAGCGCGGGAAGTAGCAGTTGTAGCACACACAAATGCAGATCGTATCTTTTCATTTCCGGTCCAACCTTTAAATTCGAACTTTTCTGCAGAATAATAGAACGTTCTTCCTTATTTCGCTGATCCCAATCTTTCACTTCCACTACGCTCTAACGCCTCAAATTTAAATCCAGAAGGCTTTGGCGATGGTGCTACTGGTTGTCTTGCTATTGTGGATTTATTCTCTTGGGTATACTCAAAATTCTATGAAATACCTCACCGAGTACCTTTAAAGCCATCAGTCTAAAGGCAGGAGAACTCGCAGTTCCATCCAACCTTTGCTGCTCAAAACTTCTAAGGGATATAAGTAAAGGTGAGGATTGAGATAGTTTGCCAGTACTTTCCTCGTTGAGCTAGCACTTTATCTGAGGATCGAGGCCTATAATTGCAGCAACATGGTCATATTAACGAAACTTTTCATAGCATTCAATAAAGGGCAGATAAAGGGAAATATTTCCAATTGTATTTTGAAAAAGAATAGAGGAAAGTACGCCTCTCGTCGTCGATCGTTATCTCTATCTAGCTCATGGCTGTGATTATGCGAAAGTTATGAATGATTCTGATTTTTTCATTCTGGTATTCATTCTGGACTCTTCTTATAAAGCTCTATGAAAAGTTATAATCATGAAGCCCTTCTCCTGCGTTTACAAGGAAATTACCTACTCTTACCATTCCGAGTCAATGAGAAAAGCAAAGACTAGATACCTCACTCCTCATTTTGCCTAGTAAGACTCATTATATATCCTAATCTTTTGGTGGTTAATTTCGGAGGAGTTTAGGCTCAAACACGCCTTTGCGATTAATACTTTGGCAGCTAAGACAAATACCTGTCGTTCAGCATTTCTGATACCTCAATAGCATCGTATTATCACAGCGATGAACAAAAATTATAGGTATGCGAGACCTGAAATATTTTCTCTATCCTGCACCAAGGGGCCAATAAATCCACCTACAAGGTGAGGTAAATTCTTAATTCGTAAAAGGAGGAATGGATATAAAGAAAGAAAGGCGAAAATTAGTGTAAAGAATGTCTCAAGACTCATTAAGTGATATCACTGAAATCTCGAACTAATCGTATGCTTATCTCATTCGGTGATTTTCAAGATGTATACGTAAGGACGAGATGTGTTTAGTATTGCTGTTCGATAGTATGATATTTATTTCTTAGATTTAGCTCATCAGGACTGTAAAATATAGGTTGCAATAAACGACTAAGAGAAGAAAGGAGGTATTTCAAGAGTATTCATTGAAATTGACGTAAATTTGAGTAGCTATATTCCACGCCATGATACCTTCAGAGTAACAAGAGATTCGACTAAGCGACGAGACTATTCTGGTGAATGTGGAAAATTGTGCCCTGCGAACTCGGCGTTCATGGGCGTTCGGTCTAAACGAGGAGAATTTGTGAAGAGTGATTTGAGCCGGGAGTTAGAGAAGTGCCGTCCTCGTGCGAATATTTCCTGTTCCATTTACAGCGCCGTAAGAAAGCTTTAAACGTTTAATGTCTCCATGATTGCGCCTTGATTCCAAGCTCTGATTCAGTTGGTCTCAGCTCAGACTATGACTGCATGACCATTTCCAAGGATTGTGGAAAGGTTTTCGGAGATGTTGCCTCTTTCCCTTGCGAAGTATTCGGCTCCAGGGAAGGAATTTTTTCGCTCTCCCGTTATTGAAGTAAAAGCGGATATGTATTTATTCATCCATGCAGATATTAATGCATGGATATCTTTTCTAAAGGATACTCATGATTACTATAATAGTTTCGAGGGACATCTAAATAGGAATTTGGAAAGGCACCTTAAACCCAAAAACTCACGGATGGGTATTTTGATGAATCGAATTCGAAAATATCGCAAATATGAGATGTTTTCTGAATGGTTTTCGTGATATCTCAGATTTGATTTGAAATTCAGATTTCTGAGGGAACAATAAAAATAACGATCCGTTCGTAAGACATGCACAAGTAGGTACGTCTATACGATATGAAATCGGCTGGAATAGTCATTATTGGTGGAAAATGCATACAGGTGAGCATTCAGATAATCCTCTTGATATTTTTTGTTTTCCCAAACTGCGCAATATTTTCGTACATACAAACTAAAGTTACCGAGTCAAGAAAATCAGCCACTTTTATGATTATTATGTTTCAATCCTAAAAACTATTCGAATACGATGACAACAAACAGAAAAATCTCATTATGGTAGTGTTTTTATTATCTTACGCAAAAACTTGTAGAAAAAATTTCACGACAAGATTTAATGGAAATTGTACATAATTTAGTTTTCTCATTTTCTCTCTTTGTTGTACTACATCATGGAAATATGATAGATAAAAGTTCACTTTGAAGGACTCAGCTTCTCGAAAATTACAATTTTCAGGATTTATACCTGATTTGTTGAATTTTCAAATAGGGATTTCAGGGACTGTGATTTGTCTCTCCAATTTAATGAAACACTTTTGACTGCTTCAATTATATATCTCACTCTAGCTCAGAAGGAATAAAATTGACTTAATTTAAAGTTTTCTAATGGCTAAACTATCTTTTTTTTTAAATAAGGAGTTAAAATAACATTAGAAAAGTGACTCCAAGAATAAATTAACCAGTTATCAGAGCTAATGTTTTTGGAAGGTTTGTGCATCTGAAATGGATGGGGTAATGGATTGACTAACACGATATATTATGAGAATGTGTACGGTTTTAAAGGAAGATGGAGACCGAGAGAAACCTAGCTGTTTGCGGTGAATGGGAAAGTAAAAAAATAGAAAGAGGTCAAATATTACGGTGGGATAGCTCAATAGATAGAGAAACCAACCGGAAATTAGGAGAATCGGGTTCGAGTCCCGGTTCCGTCAGACTTTTTTCATGTCCGTTTCTCCTTGGAAATTTTCCTAGGTGCACGCCTTATCTTGCCAAGTACTTAAAACCCTTTTCCTTGTAAGTTATCCTTTAAGGGGGGTTCTCCTTCCACCACTTCGTATGGGCGGAGCCTCTGCGAGGCCATGGCTGTGAACGATTCCACTGAGTCGGACGAACTCACGCGCCCTTTGCCTATCAAGTCTCCCAAACGGCATGAAGAAATGTTATGCTGGGTTAGCTCAATGGATAGAGCAACCAACCGGCAATTTGGAGACCCGGGTTTAAGTCCCAGTTCCGTCAGCCTTTTTTTATGTCCGTTTCTCCTTGGGAATAGTATTTTAAGGCAAAAATATATCAGTAAATCATTCTTGTTACTTTATCGGAGTCCACTACGAAAAATATATATGTTACGGCTCGAAAAGGGAAACTTTTTTGGAGAAAAACAAATTTTTAACGCTAACGATGTTTTAACGCTGTGATTGTATGTAAATCTAAGGAGCTACATAGTGTAAAATGTAATTGAGTATGTAAACTTTTGGAATTCTGCTGATATTCTTTGCTTAAAATGCTATTATGATTAGTACTTATAAAAAACTATGTTTTGAATGGGTAGCAAATTCCATCATTTTTGATGGAATAATAATTCCATATAATAATTCAATATAATAATTCCATCATGCTTGATGGAATTATTCACCAAACCTGACTATCGATGCCGAGCTAAATTTTTCACACTACGAGAATACGCTTGGAACTTAAAAGGAGAACTAACAGTTACGAGATAACAGTATTTTATCATCCTAAATTTATGGCTAAAAAAGTTGTGAAATACTAAAATGTATTAATGTTGATTTCATAATGATAATTGACAAAAAAATCTCTCGGAAAGTTAACTAATAGCAGATGTATACGATAGTAATCCCTTATCAATCAAACAATCTACCGGTAGCAAATATATCATTTCTGGTATTGAAGGAACAGATGTACAAGTATACAACAACAGAAACATTTTTAAAATAAACTAAAGTTCTGCCATGCCTGAAGGGGGAGTTTATTATTGCTATGATAAAACAGTTACAGTTACAGAAATAATAATATATAAAAGTATTCAGAATTTTAGTTTTCTGAAACAAAATTCATGCGTATAACAAGGAACTGCGTTTCGCTTGTGCAAAGAATATTAACTGAGCAGAGCGATGGATTCTTGCTTGGGGGAAGATAATGTTTAAAGGTACGGAAGGATAGAAGAAAACATACGTCTTAGTAGCGTCAGTAGAAAAATTACGAGGAGCAGGTGATGTGCTTCAAAAAGGTGAGGGATAGCCGAAGAAACGAAAACGGACGCTTGTACAAACTTCTTGTAGTCAGTTTGTTCTAAGGAAGAGGTACGTCTTGAGAGACATGAGTAAGCTGAACGCGGCTGGAATGAGTTATTTGAGTGGAGATTGTGGGAAAACTGAGTTGGGAATACATGGAAGATGAATGAAGGCAGTATGAGAAAAATTTCAAGAGGTCAGTGAAAAAGAGTATGAAGCAAACTGTTTGAAAATCTGGAGATAACAGTAGACCAAATTGAAATATGATGGAAGGTGTACGGGTCAAGACTATAGAAAATAATGCAAGATGTGGTGCTTAAGAATCTTAAGAAAAGAGAGATGTGAAGCATAAGCAATGGAGGTACGAATACCTGAATATGTTTCAAACGAGAGAGATGTATAAGGAGAGGGCCATACGGAGTGGCATTGAGAATGACAATTAAGTGAGCTTATCCCATAAGGAAACGGCATCCTCGCTGCCTCTGTTCGCGTCCTGAATTGATTAAATTGCCCTGGGTAATAGGTTACGAAGAGCTATGAACTATTATCAAGGGAGTACCAGTGTTACTTACATTCCTATCTAATGAACTGAGATGTCTGTAGCAAGGGCCTATTCTTCCATACTGCGCCCAAGGTTAGTGGGACATCCACGAGTGAGTACATTGATTTTATAGGGAATCAAATTTAGTCTTGTATAGATAGATATTGCGACATATGTTCCATAGCCAAGAATCTATTGCAGTCATAAGCATTGATATTTACTAAATATTCATATATGAATATACTGAAAATTAGAAAGATACGATTCAAACATCAAACGACGACTCAGACGTCTAACGTTCCAGAATTCTAACAGTGAATTTGTGCGGAAAACGCTTTAGTTTGAATTGTCTTTACAGGGAATGCAAAGTGAATAAATGAACTTGCCACTTAATTACTTAATACACTAATACTTTGCCATTCTACTGGGCACCCAAGTCGACCCTTGCTGTGAAAGCATCTCACGCGCGTAATGTTTGGTTAACGATACTCTCACAAAAATGAGTATAAAAAGTCACACAACTGATTTCGGCAAATTTTTCTAAGGGCGCATTTTAAAAAGCATTAACAACAACGGAATTCTCTTGGATTCGCATTACAAATATTTACGCTGGTGAGCAGAAAGGACTCATTGAAACCACTTAACTTAATTTCCTCCCTTATATATTTTCTATATCGTTTCCCAGATTTACTGACAATCTAATTTGGTCCTCTTATTTGTAATTTAAATTATGTGTTTCTTAGTTTATGTTTATCGAGCCCATCATTGCTTAGAATCTTGGATTATGAATTCACTTTCCATTATTTCGGATTGGAGAAGATAAATTCGGACTTAGTGCAATCTATAATTGTAACAATATCCTGCAACAGATTGATTCTGAAGCGCAAGATACCATTGCCATCATCATAATGGTCACTCCTTCATTTAACTTAGTTGCACTCGTTATTAATTTGAATTGGAAAGAGAGATTTCATAACTTAATATTGAATCAAGCAATGATGCAGTAACCGCACGAGATATTTGTCTAAGTTTCCCGACCGCTTTATCTGCATGTTTGATGAACTTCATTAGATTTTGTGACTCTCCGCACCACTGGACATTCCTCTTTTATGAAAGTATCGAGGAATTCAGTTTCCACAGTCGGAAGAAAAAGAGGAAAGAACGAGATAAGAGATTTGTACGTACGTCGTTGAGGTAGGAGTGGGGCGAGAAGTGGGTGAGTGGAAATGATATCAGAGGATGTGTGGGCGCTTCTTCACATCGCCTCCTCATCTCCGCGGCCATGCGGAGCAACAGGTATCCAGAGAACTCCTCGATGATTCAGAATCACAGGATCGAGAGTGGGAGAGCCGAAGGGAAAAAATCTGCTTATGAGGAAGAGGTAGGGGAGACATGCAGGTGGTGAGGAAGGAGGGACGCAGTAGAAGTAACAAGAGCACAGGGATGATGGGTGATACTTCCTAACTAGTTTGCAGAGCCACAATTCCCTTGACATCCGGACACATGTTGAAAGACGCATTCAACCGAAAGACTAGATTATGATGAGGGAATTTGGAATATATTTCTTGACATCATCAAAGCCAGAGCAATATCACTGAAATATAAAGACGAAGTTAAAATATTTTCGGAATATTCTCCATGATCTTCCGGCTTGCTGATCCTTAGTGGTTGTAAATGTGCAAAACTGTGAGTCCTTGTAAGATTTAATTGACATGAAAAGCTATTTTATTCATTAAATTATATATTGATCTTTCTAGCAATTCCTCTTTAAAACTCAAATAAACCGTACTGATATAAAACTAACTGTTAATTCATTGTATATTTTTAGGCAGTGAATAGGGCCTTTCCGCGGAGATCTTCATGCAAAACATTTGTAAGTTTTTGTTGCCTATTTATAAAGATTCTCGTCATCCATAATGGATATCCGCAAAATTTTCGGTGGTTATTATTTTTTTATTGTTGAAGCGGATTAAATGATTTAATGACATAATGAACAAATGGCCAGGGTGGATAAAAAGATTGCCGATAGAATGGGCAGTAGTGCTTACGTAAACATTTCTTCCTCACATTTTCTCATAGGATTTGCTCATAAGTCGAATTCTTCGAAAAATTCTTTCGAGTCGAAATTGTAATGAATACTTTATAACGACCCGCTTTTACCGTATTATGCCTAACAGTAAGCATAAATGCAGATGGAAAAAGTCTGAGTCTCGGGAAACACGATCTCGAATGCAATATTGAAATGGAAAGTAATTGCCAACTAGACTGAATTATCCAGGATCTCTCAAATTCAAAGAGAAATAGAGGAATACGGTCAGTCTTACATTAAATAACATCATAATACTCTTCAAAATCTGGTAAACACTAATAGATGTTGTTCGAAAGGAATATTTTAATAGAAGCTAATGATCGTAGCTCGGGATATCTTTAAGTCGCCTGAATATACCGGGAAAAGGGAACAATTTTCATTGTTTGGGGAAAGCTTTCACAGAAATCTGTAGAGAAATGAGAAGAAGGAATTTTCGGTTTTCTCAAATTCATTTCATTAACATCCCCCGCACCAAATAGAAAGCAAGTAAGCGCGAGGAATTATAAACATGAACAAGGAAGTTTTAATCTGTATGCATTGTCTAGAGCCTCTTCGATTCCGATTAATCACAATAATTGGATTCGAATCGGATTGAAAGAGAGATTCTTTGACGAATTGAAGAATTAATCTCAATAGATTGCATATTTTCACTTTAAAAAATCAATGGGCTTCATTGCGGCTGAGATTAAATATCTTAGAGTCGAAGAAATCTCTTCTGATGCGACATCCATAAAAACTAGTTTTGCCAGAAATGATAGAGATCGTAGTGCTGAACTTAAGAAGAAAAGAAAAGTATTATTATTAAATCGGTATATTTATGGATGGTTGACCCGTATGCTAGTCCAATTTTATTTTCTACATTTGTGAATAAAAGTGGATACCAAACTAAAGAAATTAAAATCGAGATAACATTTGCAGAGATAGTTGACTTAAAATAGAAGAGAATCGATCTTTTTGGCGGTGTTTTCAAATAGAGAAATTAGACACTACAGTTATTCTTATGATAAAGAAGGAAGAAAATATGACACGGAAAAATATGAAGAGCCTATAGATTGTATAAAATAATCGGTAGAAGAAAATATACGAAATAAAAAGTATATACAAAAGAGTAATGAAAAGAAATAAGAGAGAATAAAGGGTTTCAAAGATAATAAAATGGACTGTTTTGGAATATTAGGAAAAGAGGAATTATATGATGGATGGTGGTAGTCTGTTACAAAGTGTTTTTACTACTGCAAAAGGGGGAAGAGCGGAATAAATTGCATGAATTGGTGGAGGAAAGGGAAGGAAAAATACAGAAAGAATAAATTAGGAAAGGAAGTAAGAGATGAAGTCGAAAGTATTTCTATTCTAAAGGAAGAAAGGATGAGAGGAAACTTTAGAGAACTTGTTTTAAAGAGAGTGAGAGGAGATAAAGAGGAACTTTCGAAGGACAAGCTAAAAGACGATAAAAATAAAGAGGATGAGGTGGAAAGAAAAGGCATCAATGACTTGCAGGGCAAAAGTCATCAAAGAATCTTAACAATGGTACATTAGCGAGGAATAGTGCAATTTAATTACGTAGAGCGCTAATATCAAAAGCACAAAGAAAGGAAGGGGATTAAAGATTTTTCAATTTAAGGTTCAATTACTTCAGAGCGAATGGCAGATGTGCTCTACTTCCTCCGCTAGTGAATATATATTCCGGATTTCAATTTCTCTCAGGCAATTATCCAGGATTATCTTGTACGTCAGCGGTAATCTTACGGAGAAGTTCATTTCATCGAAGGATCATTTGGGATGAAGGCTTTTCGAGCGGAATGCGTTTTCTTTGCCGTCAGTTTAACTCCTTATCAAAACTCAACCTAAGATATTGAGCGTTGGGAACGTGATTGCAATTAATATTACGTTGGAGTAGTTTACTTTACGGAATATTTCGATGATCGGGAATTGTAAAGGTATGCTAATATATGCTGTCATCCGCACCATAGTTATCTTACGATTGGATGTTTTCGCATTAACAATATTCTCTCGTAAGGAAAAGTAAAAGGTGCAGGTGTTCACGATTGAGTATGCAACATTATCTGTCATAAGACCAGCGAATAGGCATTCAGCCAATACCACTCATATCGGTTTATTCCACTGGCAATTCTTAGTAAACGATTTTCTTCTTTGGAGCAATTTTTTCCCGAGAACTTGCGCAGTCGGATCTTTTCAAAGAGGACAAACAACTTTCCCCGTTTTCTCAAACTGAAGCAGTTAATGTGTGTTATGAGCAAAAAGGCAAGTTTACGAAGAGAGGGTCACGACTTCCATGGAACTTTTATGGAGCTGTTTTTCGACCTCTTATTCACTTATTATTTATCAGACAAAAGCTTTGGCTGGAAGATGTTGTAAATTTGTAACGAAAAGAATATAAAACTTGGTTGCAGAAATTATCTCGCAATTCACGTTGAACGCATTCATTGAGTATTTTATTCTAAACGCAATGTATTACAGCGACAGTGTCATATTTTCGATTACTTTTTTTGCCGAAAGTTGTTTCTAAAAGAATTGAGAAGCTGAACCGTAATATTCTAATAACACATATTTCTCTACGCTGTAGCTATCCTGCTGTTGGATTAATAGCAGCATTTATTTAATTACATTACTACTGGTCTCACTAAAGCTTATTGATATTAAACAAGCATTTCTTCTCTTTTCCATGAACTTTATGGTGTTTTTCACCATATTTACTTACATAGTCATTCTTTACTGCGGATTCGATTTAAAAAATGTACAAGCATTAAAAAAATCAACATGAAAATGCTACATATTTAGTACATTCAAAGTAAAGGAGAATAGGTCAGAAGTTCTCTTGAAAGAAAAGGGGAAAAACAGTACTACTAGGAACGAGTAGACGCTCGGGTATATTCATAGTTATAGTATATAGTAGAACATTATTATCGTGGGAAAGAGTAATAGAAAACAACTTTCGTCAGAGGGAATAATCAGATGGTACCATCCACTAACGAGGAAAATGTTTGGCGAGAAAAATATAGAATATGAAGAATGGATACATCTATACGAAAAGAAAAGTGGGAATTGGAGTTTTGACACTACTCCCATGAATGTTTAGTAGAAAGTTTAGCAAGGTAGAGCTGTTAGCTGTTCATTAAGATCTTTATTTCTTGGAGACTCTTCATTTGTAGTGAAACTTAGTCTAACTGTTTTGATGTTTATTTTGCGCGCAACTTTTGAACTGAGGAATGCTTGAAGTACTCGAGAACGCGTTTAAGTATTGGCGACCTGATGAGATAATTTCATAAGAGATCCTTACAAAACATTGCGTAAATCTAACTGCGTAACATTGCGGACATATTCGAGCGAAACAATGCCTCTAATGATTAATCATTCCAATGGAATGCTGCCGCGAATCGATCATATGCCTTCTGCTGTCTTAAACGCTTAGATCGGGGAAAAAATTAAGCACCTGCTTTTACCGTTCGTTTCATTCTCTCCATAAATCCCTCAGCATCCAGATCGGCTCATTTGAAAATCAAGCTGTTTGTGGAACGAAAAAAGACCACTCGAATTATTTCTCAACATTAATTATCTCGTCTGGAACTGGACCCGAGCGCGAGATGTGAGTAGGTCTCCGAAGGTCCTTCCAGTTTATCAGAGGCACGGATTGCAAGATGGTTCGGAAAAACCAATAAGAGTGAAATCGAGAGACAGCCTGTCGCCGCAATGAAACACTGAAGCGATCGCCTTCCTCTAGTCTTTCCCTCTCCACCTCGGCTGCACCCAACCCTTCGCCGCTCCCATAAAAACAGATCCCATTCCTCCACTTAAGATTGCTCCTCAGCCTTCAACCACAACCAAGGAGAGAGAAGGATGATGAATGCGAAACGGACGCCACCTGCAACAATTCTCGGACAGTTGAAGGCCGATGTGCGCCTTCGGCACCGCCTGCTTCCAAGGTGTGGCCATGGCGAGGGAGAAGAGGCTAAGGAGGCAAAGAGTCGGGTGTTTGAAGATGAAAAAATGGCCGCTTTCGCTGAAAGGCCGATGAAATGGACGAATTTATTACTCCGACGTTTTCGTGGAAATTTCAGGCGTAGGAAATGGCGCCGAGAGCGTGGATAATTGGTTGAGATTCATACGTGACCCTGAAAATATATCTCTTCCTAGGCATCGCCCAACCGATATGGGCGAGATGCAATGGCATCGCTCTCTCCGTATCTTTCTCGGGTCATTCATAAAAACGGCGGACTTCGGCCCACGCGAAAGTCGCCTTATTCCCTCCTCTCTTTCATCCGTTCGGAGCCATTCATTCATGCGAGATCACGAGATACGGCGGGTCCGTGGGGCGAGCGAAATTGTAAAGCGAGCCATAAATGCGTTTCTTTCACTGCAAGTGATCAATGGGGCATTCACGGAGGAGCGTAAGTTCACTTTAAAAATTTCGAGCGCAGTAAAAATGCTGTGCGATTATTTTTCTAGCGCTCCGATGAAAAGGAATTAAACACCAATCAGGTGGTTTCACAATTTTAAGACAAATAGAATTACTCGTATCTTGTTTATGTCCGAATAAACTTCCTAGGTATAAGTTCAGAATAAGTTTACAAAAAGCTCGTCATAATTTCCTGGAAATGATAGGTGAATGCTTTATTACACGGGATTATAAGCTTCTTTAACTGAAGAAGTTCGCGTTTTAATTGGTGAAAGTCCATGGGAACTCGGAAAATAGGTATTCAGTGTTTCAAATGAAAATGTATATACATTTAGAAGAATACAAATATATTCCCCATGATTTCCCTGGATAGGTTTTGTTTATTTCTAGCTAATTTACTCATAAGGGAATACTTGAATGAAAATTTACTACTGATGTTTGTTAGAAAAGTAAGACTTTTGTTACAAAAGGTAAGCAAAATAAATGTTACATAAAAATTACAAGAAAGCAAGTTTGGCGATAGTTAATATATAATATCTTAATATCTCAACTCTCACTTAATTTATGCGATGGATTGTGGTGTTATACAAATGGATAAATGTTTACACATCCCTGAAACGTTCAAACAAAAGCATTACGTGAATAGGACGTTTTACCATGAAATTCAATCCGGGATCTCTCTAGAGTTTTGGGCCCTGGAAATCCATAGAAGTGTNCTCCTTGGGAAGGAATATCAGTTTTCCGGATAAAAATATTTCGACAAGTTCTGAATTACATTATTCTGAATGCAGTAAAATATCTTGATAACGCTAATTATGGCATAAATGTTCTCTAAGTACATAGAATCAATCCCACTACAGGTAATATTTCCCAAAAACTAAAAATATATCGCAATGTATACTAAATCCGATGAACCGATGTGAAAATTACTCAGCAATGACTCTAAAATAACCTTATTTAAGAAGTAACATTCTTAAGCAATATTTTGTGTGATTTAATATTGTATAGGAATCAGCTTATATGGCGATAAAATGTTTCTAAGGATATGATTTTTCTTATGATAGAGAATAAAAGCAAATCTGCAACTAGAAAATATCCCTTGCATGGAATATTTGATAGATTATGGTAATAATGGAAATTTCAAAATAATCGTCTCACCTGGGGCTAGGAATATTGAAAGAAATAATTGCTTCCATTTTCAATTCGCATCTGACAGCACCAAAGCAGCGAAAGCTAAAAATGATCCATTATCTGCTCATCAATTTCGCTGAGCCTGGACCGAGGCTCGCGAAATGCATAAGTTGATGATATAACAAATCAAATAACAACGGAGCGGCGAATATTGTTTATACGAACCCCCGGTCAAAAATGATCTATAGCGCGGCGCAATAATTAACGAATGAACGGTAATAATTGCCAATACCACCGAACGAGGCGCTGCATTAAATCGACGACTACACGTTCTTTATTACCTTCGCCTATTTTTTCCTCCCTTCGGAAATTCGAGCCCAACGCGGGGCCGGTTATTGCGCGGTAAAATCTAATGAGCAACGCCAAAATAGGCGCATATTGGTATTTTAGAGCTCCCCACGGCCGTACTCTGGGCCGCGTTACAATCATAATTGGCTATAACTTACGTTATAATTTGAAATTAAAAACGTCTGATTAGAGTCGTTCACTCTATAAATATCACTTTAATCGGAAAAAAACGAAACTTTTATTTCATTTATCGGGTTATGGCTCGGTGTTTTTAATGAATCTGGGTATAATTCAGGTTCGTATCGTCCCGGGTGGAAGCGAAAAATTCCCGCGGTTTCTATTGCAATAATGACCATGCTGCGCATAGGCCAGACGGTGACAAAAAGGCGGACCGCTCCGAAGGGTGGGGTTGAAGTAATGAAATTTCGAGCAAATATCGACATATGATTCCGTACTTAACTCGCAACCTTTTAATGACCAATCTTGCTCGAAATTGATTTCGGGTGCACGATTCAACGTGAGAGAGAAGGATCGAATCGCGGCGTAATGGACTCCGTGGTCGGGTGAAGGTATAGAAGACCATTAACGACCTAGAATTAGAACTAGGGAAGAAGTAAATGAGATAAAAAAGATAAGTTATTATTCGGGAGATGGAGGATTCTTTCGGAAGAAGCTTTTCGTGGATTAGGCAAGGGAAGAATGCGTTCCAATTTTATCGTCACACCTTTTTTTAGAGGGGCCGAGACACCAATCAAGGAAGGGACTACTTTATGATGGCCATTCTCAAGATAATATTTCTGCCTTCCTGCTATCAGGGAGTGTTTTCCAGCGGGAGTGGCTGAGGTGTAAGGTGAATGATAAAGGTTGATGGGCTGAATGGGAATTGTTAGAAAGCCTTGCCGAGGAAAGGATGTTGTAACAGGGATAGCTGGGGAAAGAAAAGAACCTGGTGGACCGGTTGATGAATGGCCAAAGTTGGATAATGAATCCAATTTGCAAATGCTGTCACATATGAAAAAGCATGGCCTCGATAGAGAAAGTGCTAACTCTGGCAATATCTCCATAACGGAAACAAATTTTCATTATGAAAGCTTCCATCAAAACTATAAATTAGACGTTAATTTGAAGCGTATTATATACAAATCCTTTTCCCAAGCCGTAACGAAAACTTTGCATATAGTTTCTAAAACGATCTCACCCATAAATTCTCGAAGGAATACTTTTTAGGACTGCCGAATACCTCTGGTTTAGATCGCACTTTAAGGATTCCGCATGGTGAAAACTTGTTTAAGATAAATGAAAATAAATATGATACAATCTGGTTTCAGTTTATCTACACAGGTTAAAATGTTTCTCTGTTACACTCACCTAGTAACATTGCAACGATTCGAGTAATTTAATCAAAGCAAACATGCAACAAAAATCATAATTTTATGGGGGAATTTTACCGAGGTCAAGAAGTTCAAGGTCAATGTATCTTATCTGAGTAAGATAAAAGCTCCAAATAGCCGTTGTTGCAAACAACGGCTATTTGGAGCTTTTATCTTACTCAGATGTCTTACAACAGCCGTGTTCCTTTGCCTTATAGAGTCAATGTATCTGTTGATAATAAGAAAAGTAACTGAGGCGGATATGGACCATGACAATGATGATCAACTGAGAACGATATCTAAAACATTTGGGTCTTCTTCGATAAAAATATTGAAGAAATAAACCCCATTTTCATTTGCTCAGTATTAGTTCTCAGTATAACATTTACTCGTAAATTTCTAAACTATAATTTTCCTACAAAAACTGTTTGATAACTAACTGGTTTCGCAAAATCATGCTTTGTTTGCTTTATCTATAATTACTCACTGTATGTTCAATCCGGTCGCGGTGGCGGAACGGTTAGCCTACTAGCACTTCGACCAGGGCTCCCTGGTTCGAGTCCCGGCTAATCGGAATTTTCTGGTTAGGGAATGGTCGTGCGTGTTTCCGGTTTTCCCTGTACGCGTTGGCGGCGAGAAGAGCAAATCAAATTTATCGTCATGATCACCAATTATAAAAAATCCTCAGCCTATGATCATTGATGGGAATAAGGCTAACAAGGAAAAAACTCTCGGTAATTTAAACAGGCTGAATTAATTCTTTGATTTAAACTCCAATTTCACGATTACATCCGTCACCGTTTGGGAGCTAAATCATTGAGATTCTTTCTTAAATAGGGTTTGGATATGGTATGCTGTTATTCATTCGTTGTGACATTCATCCGGCATATTTTGTGTTTGATTAAGGATTCTCAAGATTTATAAAATATTCAAATAAGGGTATGGTATGATAACCAAGAACTTCAATAAGAAATATCTCGAGGAATTCTAGACATGAGTCATTCCAGTATTCAGATTGACTAAGAAATACGGTGAGGAATTCCGTAATCAACATTATTTTGTAAAAGGTAGAAAAACAACAAAATTGTATACACTCTTCAGGGAGAGAAACGGATAAGAGAGGAATGTTACCGAGATAGTAAGTCTTATTATTAAGCAGTAATATGGATGACTTTCCTTCGGCAAAACCTCTGTTTTCGAGAATTTTAATTAACTTCATACCAGATACTACGTAATCTTCAAATCTCTGTACTATCTTCGTTTATTCAATTAAGATTGTAATAACAAGGAAAATCAGACAAGGAAAAGGGTTGAGGTTACTTACACCTAAGAAAATTCCCAAGGAGAACTTTCATTTCATGTCTGTTTCTCCTTGGGAAGGAATATCAGTTTTCCGGATAAAAATATTTCGACAAGTTCTGAATTACATTATTCTGAATGCAGTAAAATATCTTGATAACGCTAATTATGGCATAAATGTTCTCTAAGTACATAGAATCAATCCCACTACAGGTAATATTTCCCAAAAACTAAAAATATATCGCAATGTATACTAAATCCGATGAACCGATGTGAAAATTACTCAGCAATGACTCTAAAATAACCTTATTTAAGAAGTAACATTCTTAAGCAATATTTTGTGTGATTTAATATTGTATAGGAATCAGCTTATATGGCGATAAAATGTTTCTAAGGATATGATTTTTCTTATGATAGAGAATAAAAGCAAATCTGCAACATATTTCACTCGTTATTAATTGCATTAATTAAAAAGGGAAGAAATTTGCACATGTTCTGGATACTGGTATTGAAATATTTTAAGTTGTTGTGGTAAAAGGTCTAAAGTTAGATTCTTCCAGCGATGTATTAAAGAAATTTTTAAAGTAATAGAATACATTCAAAAAAGCTGAAAAAGAGCGACATAACAAAAACTTAGAAATGCTGCGTTTTGAGGGAAGAAATATCTTATAGCGACTCTTTTATTAAGTCACATTAATAAACTGACTTGAATTGAAAATCGTAACTGGAGAAATGTTAATCGACAATCAAAGGAACTCCTTAAATCGCAACTATGTTCTTCAAGAAATTTACCGATCGTGTCTAGCATGAATACTATATATAGGCGTAGATTAACGTAGCAGCAGTAGCAGACGTTAGGATATTCACCTTTATAAAGCATTACGCCTGTTGCAAACCAATATGAAATTATTACGTATCTTCAATGCTCAGCGGTGTTTCAGGTGCTCCATAAGATTTATCGCTCGCTCACTAAGTGCATCCCATCAAGATGGAATAGAATCTCATTTCTACTAATTTTAGGTACTCTTTGAAGATTAAGCTTTAAGTAAACTTTTATTTCGGAATTTAATGGCTTTCCCTTAAAATACTGGAGTTCTGATTTGATGAGTAGTAAGGACATCTACATTTTAACCTTTTTTGTAATAAGAGATAATAGGGCTCCCGGACAGCCGAGTGGGAAACACCTTCAACTTCGGTGAGAGCGGTCACGGGTTCGATTCCTGGTGACGGCTCACGAGCGGAATTACCTCAGATGTCGAAGCACTTTTAACAATACTACTATACTACTACTACAAGAGATAATATGACATAATGTGCACGAACGTTCGTAAGCTTTGGAAATTAGCTGGATGTTTCCATGGATAAAATCATCTTATCTCTTCTATATAACGGTTCTTTACATTTATAATTTATATAAAGTATCAAGAAAAAAATGATTGATATAAGAAATAAGAGCAGCTAAAATTGAGATGACATCTCTGATATATTTATACGACAGACAGATGCAAATGCGCGGCTTTCCTTCCACCTGAGAATAATAATTTGTAAATGATGAACGTTGGAACAAAAGTATTAGAATAATATAAACATCCAGATTTTAACCATCCATTTTTTTAATGGTTAGCTAAAGGATTAGTATAGCTCATGATGCTTCTCTCAAGAGGCCACGTAAGTCAATAATTGTATGAGAAAATCAATCTACGTAATTTCAGGATAGTTCGACAAAATTTACTGTCGATAAAGATAGTCGAGTTGGAACAGACAGTATACGAAATGGATCCGCCAATTCGCCGTTAGCTTATGGGATGGGATGTGTCATATTTTCCCATTCGCTTCCGTTTTCGGTTTCCCCTTTCTTACCTTCATTTACCCTTGGATACGAGAAATCTCCTTAGCCCTTCTTCCCTTATCACCCCACTCGCTTACGAAGCCTTTTCCACGCTAAACCATCTCTACCACCCACAACGATGTGAGAAGCCACTTTGGTACTCTTCTCTCCTTGCTTCGATGGAAAAGTAATAACGGAGTGTGGGGGATTCGCCAAAGATTACCGCCAATATCCTGGCTGGGTTAAAAGCCATTACTTCTCGCATCACCCGCCGCTTATCATGTACCACCCCCGCAACCGCTTCGGGGATACCATTAAAAAGATCCTGAAGACCAGTTCCTTCTCCACCTCCTCTTTCGTTCACCTCCTCTTGTAGCCTTCTCTTATAATTACGCAAGGAAAAACTCCTATGCCGGCCTCCCACGTTGCATCCCCTAGCGTTAGCTTATAAGGCACCCTTTCCGCCTATTTCCAGAAAGCTATGAATGGGAAATGAGGTTGAATGCGTTAGAGCTTCTGATTTTGGTCGACGGCGGTTGGCGTATAGTGAATGATGTAATGTGGTTGGTTTGTAAATTTTCGTAGACCGTTATATCGTTTGAAGGTAAAGGATTATCCTAGCGATTCGCGTGTGGTCGACGGAATGCAAAACGTATCCATATTTATGAATCCGCCGCTTGCAGAGGAGAGGGATCGCTTCAAAAGATTTCGAGGCGAATCTCGATTAACTAGTTTGAGATATTAATGCGGCCAAAGAGTAGGAAAGTAATGAGAGTAATCCAATAAATAAGGTTGTTTCGCCTCGGATCGACGGTTTACTTTCGAGCGGTAGGAGCGCGGAAATCCGTTTACAGCGAGGGAACCCGAAAAGGGCTGTTTTTGCCATAACCTCGTGAAGCGGATGATTGAAGCGGAGCAAAAATCCATGTTACATCTCTTCAAAGCTCAGCGATAACGCCACGATGGTTAAACTACTCCTACATATTCTGACTTGATCTTCTACCCTTCAGTGACGTAGAAATTTGGGAATTACGAGGTGGTGTGAATAGGCCAAGGCAGAATTTACTGCAATTGATACAGCCTGATCCTAATGCTAACTTCCTAAACATTTTCAATTCTTTTGACCTTATACAAAAATGAAACGGAATTCTGAATTTTCTTGTATAGATAAATAAACAGTTCGTCTATTTCTTTTGGAAAAAAACACGTCGTATTGTTATTATTTACAGCTGTGGGAGCTCAGTCATTCACGTTTAGTTAACAATGATTTACATTTCATTCACTGAATCAGGCTTTTTTTCCTCTTAATCTTCGATGAAATTTAAATAAACCTGTCTATAACCTGATTGCTACTGATAATATCTAGCATAAAAATCGTTTCTCATCAAAGTAGGACAACATTAAAAATTTAAAAACCAATTTCTGGAAATGAATAATCCTACTTGTAAGTATTCCTATGTTTTTCTGAGGATATACAAAAATTTTCCTTACAATATCGGTTACAAAAAACTAAATCGTAACTTAATATTTTAACATTTGTTATATGTTTCTGATATTTGAACATGTTAGTCTCCTAAGTTCATTGAAGAAAATGTTTTGAGCTTTTTTGTTACATAAGTCGCACAGAGAACAACGTTTGCGGAAAGATTAAATTAATTGAGGAGTGAAGACCCATTCAAACAAATATGGACCGTCAATTAGCTACATAAAGAAATGAAATGTTACCACACTGCCCCGATTTCATGCCTTTTTAAAAATCCTAATTTTATAGTCCTTGCTTCGAAATTCGATGTGTCCACTTCGGCAGGTTTTACAACTAAGTGAACGTAAAACTCAACCAATAATAGAATACAAGAATTTTTATTGCTTAGAATAAATCGTTGAAGATTCTTTGTTGTAACTCAGAAATCGGGAATATTTTTATGACACTGGCAGACTCGAGAAACCTCTTATTAATCTATTTTGATTCCTAATTAGACTCCCTGGATGGAAATTACGAAATATAAAACATAGTTGGCAGCACCTGCTGATTAGACGTGATTATTCGCATAATTGCGGCGAGTAGAGGACGAGACACATCATGCATGCAAATGAGTGCAAGAGAGGACCGACGCCACCGTGCCATTCTTACGACATTTGCAAAAACCTTCGAAAAATACGCGTGCGTACAATTAACATGAATAATTAACGAGCCCCTCGTCCTTTTTGATGATAATATCCGCGGCGGAAGACAAACACGCATGTTTAATCGGATCGGAGAGGTAAGACTTTTAGCCTTTGACGAATTTTACGCTACCGCAGCCCTCTCCATATCCTACGACCGCCGCCCAAATTACTTTTTCCCCGACACCTTTACCTTCGCACACTAATCAGTCTCATTCGGCCGTCCCTTTAGTTCAAAACAAACAAACACTCGCACGCCGCAGTTTAACACGGGGCTCCCTTTTTGCCTGACCACGGTCGGCGGAAAAAGCCGCCCACTGTCCGCGCCGATTTAATTAGAGCAGAGTTAAGGATTCGTGGGCACAGTTCAGATCAACATCGAACTCCCTTTAACCCGCAACTCCGAAAGCCCCCCCGCCTCAAAAACCTTTCCCTTCGACCCGGCAAACATCTCTCTCCCTCTTTCCCGCTCCATTCTCCCTTTTACGAAATCACTTTCACTTCTTTAACACGTCTTTGAAGTTTGCGCGGGAAAGGATTATTAAATTCCCGTTCTTCCTCTCCCCATCTCTTTAACTTCGAATTTCTAAGATCGCCAGACTACTTCATCCCGCTTTATTAAGAATTTAAGTTGGGATTTAATATCGCGCATCCTTCCTCCCGCTAATTTGATCGTTTCATAATGTAACTGATGCAGCGTAATCGTCGTACCAATGCACGCGCTCGTCTCAGCTTTTAATCTCGTTCCTCAGAGGCTTTCACGAAGACGTCCGGAGTCGTAGGGATCGCAGGTTAATTCGAATCTTTGAACTGAAATACATGTTGAGTAAAAGTTGGCTGAAATGAGATATTCCTACTTTTTTATCTTTCTTCTCTCACTTACGTTTGAATTAAGCTGTGGATGAAACTTTCGCATCGCTCAACTTCTCTCATTCTATGCAGAGTCCGTGAGAGTATTGCATCCTAAATATGTGTAGTTTTAACTGACGGAAAATTGCTTTAGATTCTTAAATTCGAATAAGGAAAAATGAGAGCCGTTTTCTTATAATTTACTCAGATATAATTGAAGATATTTTTGATAGAATTTTATTTATTTATTAATTCATGATGGACCATCCTCAGGTCTCTTCTGATGGTCTGGGCTTCAACTAAAGTTCTGACTCGGTAGCTTAATTGGTTAAAGCATCCTCCCGGAAAGTGGAAGATTCCAGGTTCATGTCCTAGTCCCGTCCGACTTTTTTCATGTCTACTTTTCCTGGTGTTTTACCCACGTGCACGCCTTATGTGCTAAGTTACCTATACCTATTTCTTTGTGTGTTCTGCGTCCCAATTAGGGAACAACATAAGGAGCTCTGTCGTATAAATTCCACAATGAAAATTTTAAGACCATAAACAAAAATTTGTACTTATGGAAAATGATTGAATTGAAAATAAATTTAATATAAAATCGTACGCAAGTAAAAACTTATGGCTTAACCGATAATAGCGCTATAACTTGTATCCTTACTCAATTTGGGATATACATCGTACACTGAATAGGGCGAGTTCTGTTCTGTTCAACTGTTCCCGGAAGTTAGAGTTATTTATAATTGGAATTTATTCCATAAAACGACTCCACGGGTACCACCGATTGAACGCCGTTGCCGTTAAACTTTAAGTTTTCGATGTAGTAGAATCAAACTTTGTCCTTCATAATGCCCTTTGTAAGCTTCTTTTGCGAGTATAATCCTGAAATCAAATCCCCAAACTCGACTGAAGTGAATCTCGGTTTTCGTATCTTAACACACATAAGGACTTTTTTCTAGTTAAAAAGTTACATCAACTCGGGGTCTCTCCGACCAGCTATAGATCGGTGAACTTCTTTTACTAAAGTGTACCTTATTCAAGGCAAACAAAAGAAGAAAATAAACTTATTCCAATTTGTATTCTTAACTTCGTAGGGTCAAATATTTGACTTTCGCGTAAGGTTAACTAAATATTAGGAGAGTAATCAGAAATGAGTCTTTATTGAGTATCTTTTATTTTTGGAAGAAAGGTCGAATTAGAGGTTTAAAAATACTCCCTAAGTCGTATATCGGTAGGTGGAACTCGCGTTTAGAGACAAACGGGAAGATCCGGATTACCGACTACCGGAGGTCCCAATGTGCATTTCAGAGAACTCCTCCATCTTTAGGGGAACTTAACAATAGGAAATAGCTTATAGTGGTTCGCTCTTTGTAGTTTACCCCCTTTATAATAATAATACCCTTTACCCTTTTATAATACCAATCGTCGAATCCTAACGGGATCTTTCACCCAATAGGAATTTAGGAGAATCTTTCGTTCCATTACTGCATTCAAACTTTTAGCTATCAAAACCTCTTTTCGTACGAATTATCATTAATCACTTCTACATCGCCGGGTTAATCTGGTTCTATATCATTTGCTTAGCTACGAGTCTCACGCATCTGATTGGAAGAGAGACCATTCGTCAACTTTTGATGCTGATCAGCTTTCGCTATCCCCCTCTCCATCGCTCCGCTCGATTTTTCACTTTTCAAGAATTCTCGCCACTTTTTTCAACCACTCCTTTCTCACTCTCCTCCCTTTCCATTTGATTCGCGAGATATTGCTTCCGCCCTTATTTTTTCGAGCATGAAACTCGTATCGAGGAAACTCGTGGCCGACAGCTTATCGAAATATTTTCGAGGGGAGTCACGCACGCTAAGGTCAGAATATCCCTCCATTTCCCTTCCCTCTTTCTTTTTTGCCTCCTTTTAAAAAGATGACAGGCGCCAATTTCCTTTCTCCTGTAATCCCCGGTAAAACCGTTGTATGTTTTAAAATTTTAATTCCGATTTTCGCTTTCTTTCATCGGTCTTCTATTGGGTAACTCACTGATATCGCAAGAGGTATTCAGAAAGGATAAAAGCATAGCTGGCGTTCGAAGAACTGCCGATAACAAACTGGAATCTGATTGAAAACGAGGATGGGTCTGACAGTTTGGTATTTCAATCTACGTTTAAAAATATAACACCATAATAGACTAATGCAAATAAACTTTGTCTCCAAGAAATGTTGGCATTTTCTAAATGACTTACGGGGTTTTACTAATATAATATTTGAAGTTGTTGGAATGATGATTCGTGTTGGTTCTAACATTAATTTCATGGCCAATGCCTGATCTGTCGCAAATTTATATTCAGGAAATGATGCAACCACTAGGATCGAACCTGGGGCTGCTAAAATCAATAATATTTGACAATTATTCAAAACAACGAATCATTGCGGACGAAAAATAAAATGTATTCTATACGGTGATTCGATTACTTAACTTTTGATTTTTTTAATCTTAAGCATATCAAGGGACAAAAACTAATGACCTTCGATTGAATTAGGCTGGAAACATCGTAAAAATTTTATTATTAATTACTTTACATCCCAACTCAATTTATCAAATGCAAAGAATTTATTTTTCGGATTAGTTTAGAATAATAGTATATCAAGTCGTCTTGATGGACCAGAGAAAAATGGACAAGGATCTTAAGTTAAGCTCTCTTATCGAAAAAGAAATTCGTTTCTTAATCGATTCTCCAATAATTAACTCGTTAATGAATTAGCATACTACTCCGTTTCGACAAATTTGGTTCTTTTTTCTCTTTATTACATAATTTTGTCATCAACTTACTGTTAAGAGGACAACGGTTAGAGGTGACAACGCGCGCGAAGGCATTCACTACGTAAAATTCTCAAGGAGGGATGGACGTAAAATAATAATAATATAACCCGGTTACAATTGGGAGACCCGGGTTCGAGTCCAGGACGCGCCATAATTTTCATGTCCGTTTTCCTAGAGAACTTACAAGAAGTTAACTATCATATTGATTAACAATCTGATTGGGTTTTTCAGCAATTCTTCTTGCTATGCTTTCTCCAGCCAATAAATGTATTCCAATTTAATTCCTAATCTTAACCCTGACCATTTTCTACCAACGATCATTTAACCTACTATTTCTTTATAATTCTTTCTATTCTTTATTCCCTCAAAGACAGTCTTTCGCAGAGTATCGTGTCCCAAAGAGTGTTCGATAATTGAATTTCTTCGTTTCACCAAAGCTTTCCTCGTTTTACAATGCTCTCTCTTCTTTCACTCTTTAAAGAACTTCTCCATCAGTCACTCAGTTCGTCCATTTTACTTCCATCATTCCACTTTAGACCCATATCCATTTCTGAGGCATTTTCATGTCTGCACGAACCAAATGTAACAGATAAGAGCTCATTGTACATTTTTTCAATTAAAAAAATCGTTGACGCCATTTTTCTTGAATTCGGAAATTTCTGACTCGATCTATTGACTATTTCTTCATATAGTAACCGGAGCTTACCTTTCAAATTTTCGAAATGACGAAGTCTTGTTGAAGCCATCCTTTCTATCATTTTTAGTGGGTCAATCGCACTCTTTTTAAAGACAATTTTGTCTGGAAATACGACTTGTCAGTTCCATAAGCTCCCACTTTGGGCCTTTCCTCGAGCTTTCCGAGTGCGTTTTAGGTGATATAGAGAGGACAAAAAAGTTAGAAATGGTGACGATGAATGAAGAGAGGCTAAAGAAGCGAGAAACGAAAGGCGAACTAAAAGCGTTTCTCTTTCCAAGGGTGCTTTGAGTAGTAGAAAGGCTGGTTTGAGGCCGAAATAATGATGAGGAGGAGAATTATAGGGAGAAATGAATGGTATATCAGGAAGGAAGAATATCATCACAATAAAGCCTTGTCGATTCGATGTTTAATAAGTCAAAATATCGTCGGATTCAAGGTCGTGAGAAGCTCCCGATAAAAATGCTTAAGGATTTCGAGCCCTTCGCACTTTGAATGATTCGAAATACGCGTAAAATAAAATTCTAAGCCCTTATCTGGTTCGGTGACCCGCAAAATAATGGTTCATATAAAAATTCCAAAACACTCTGAATTATGCCTGTGCCTTCCAACGTTGCTGTATAAATTAATTAACTTATTCCTCCGCTTTTGTGTTTCATAAACGTACAAGTATTACTTACAACAGAAAGAGTGTTCTTAGTGTTTCAAATCTATATACATACTTCTTTTGGTTTTCTTCCATATTTATGTACATTATTTTCGGTCCTTGCTTTGGATGCACTAACATAACAATGCGCATGGGTTGTTTTAGCGGAATATAATGAAAACATCTCTTCTTACAGCTTTTATATCAATGGATTCTACGACGGAACATGAAACGAAAAAACGCTGTTTTTATTCAGATGTGATGATGTATTAAGTGGCTTTATTATTCCGTTTAGTTCGAACTCAGGTTGTGATTCTTTAAAAGAAAGGAGATTAGAAGCTAGGCTGCGATTGCTTGCTAAATTCGGAGAAAGTACGTTTGCGGAAGACGTGAATGGTATTCCGGCCGATCCGACAATAAGCGTAAAGTAAGAGAAATAGATGCGAGGACAAGTCGTTTTAGGGACTCATTCTTTCCGCGAACGATACGCGATAACAATTAACTAAAGAGGTAACTCGAACACTTGGTGTCTACACCCACTGCGACACGCCGAAATGCGGCTTGCAGGCTATTTATGTGGACGTAGATGTAGATGTTGAACTCTGGCAATTGGGTTTTATCGGTGAAACTTCGAAGTAACGAAGGTTTACCGTGGATGGTAAGTAATATAACCGCGCATTTTAATTTTTGATGGCAATTTATATTTACTGATAAATGAGCGGAATAGAAAGGGGAAGAGCTGGTAAAAGGGAAAGGAAGGAAAGTGCCCAGCCAGCAAGGAATATACGTGCATACGAGTACACGTACTAAGACGGAGGGAATGAAGGTAGGGGTGGCGACATCTGGGTGTTTGTGCAGAACGGTACGTTCGCCAGCGTGCACTTCCCGAAGGCAAAGCAGCGATAAGTGATGAATAAGGGAAAATCAAGAATAGCTAGATTTCGTCGAGATATTTGCAACGCAAATGATTGCTGGCTTCATATTTTATTCTTTAGCAGAAAAATAACAGGCGGCGCACCATTATCCATTCATCACGTGTTCTGGAAGATCTTGCGTGAATGAGAGAAGATTGAAGTCATGCAAGTGCGTTGGAAGTGGCGCTTATTTTCGTTGATAAACTTGCATGTTTAATATGCCCTCCATGAAACGAAGCAAATAAAAAGACTTTCGAATGCCATTCACATTAATGAGCGCGAAATTGTTGGAATAAATGATCCTGTTGATTGAATAAATATAGGAAGGCTACTTGCCTTTTAAAAATTAAACCCGCATACGATAAATACCAAATAGAGTATGCAAATTTACTCTTGCGTCGGATTTAAGGTTAATGAATATGTAAGTTATTATTTATCTTTTCAGATGCCGCTTGATATTTTGGCGCTAACAACTTTCTAGCTCATAAAACGTATGAGTCATACATTTAAATTCTCGTTGCAATTAAAACATTCGGTTAACGTTGCTAATAATTACGCCCCTCTCTCATACTTAAGTTAACATTTTGACTCGCGAGCAGATAAAGGTAGATTTTTTACCCTCGATAAGAAAAACAAAGCTTTTACAGCGATAAGAAAAGCGGGCAGGTCATCAATCATCCTGACGTTGAAATTACCAATCTTTTCATCATTCTGAGGCGAAAAATATCTGATATTATGGAAATCTAAGAATACACTCCTTGATATTCCGAGTTGGAGTCTCGAAAGTAACACTAGGGACTGTAAGTCACTCCTAATGCCTTTGCAACGACTGCATTAAAAAATATGTATTTCCAGAGGCGCTCTGTCTCCGGCGGAACTTTATTTTAAGCTTCGCGTTCAGGACCTTAAGGAATGACGTCAAGAACTTTGAATTCCAGAAGTATTTTTAGAAAGTTTCGTGATTCAGTGAGTAAACTGCCTTATTCGCTTGGAAATGACGATAAAAAAGGGCTTGAATTTTGTTCTTTCCTCCGTATCTAATCCGAAAAATGTGTACCAATTTAATAAACCTCTGTTAATGCTACAAAAGCAAAATTATCCTCGTAAATTGTGAGCGGTAAAAGAGATAAAGGAGACTATTACGTTGATCATTTTATGGGCATGACGTTGAACGCAGAGCGATACGTACTGAGGTCATATTTCCCGCCACCAAATATTTTCATGCTGCGCGTGATAGTTGTTTGAAAGCAAAAGATTTTTCGCAGTGCACTCGGATATCTAAGTCACATTAAAGGTAACTATAGGCAAATTATAAAGCAAGTATTAGAGTGTTTGATGCCGTCCCACTTAAATTCTGTGTTATACGTTTAAGTACCTCTTAAAAACTATTCACGCATATTAATGTACAGTCCTAGCTTAGATTAACCTAATTCTCTAGATGCATTATGGATTTTGATCTTTAGTAATTCTTTTAATCTCTCCCTTGGAACTTTATTTTTCCATTCGAGTTTATTTCGCAGAATTTTTATAATTCCCTGTTCTTTGTGGGTGTTTTCCTCTAGGGTAATTTTTTATCTTTGATCGCAATATATCACAGGTTTAGCCCAAACACAAAGTTATAAAATCTTTTAAAAAATATGCTCCCTCTATCAGACAAAAGATTAAATGTAATGTCAATCTTTCGCACATTTTATTCTGCATGAATAAATGCGAACTTGGACTCAATGTCTTTGTCTCAACTTCGCCCAGTCAAGCCATTTGTTGTGTATTATCATATCAATAAAGTTCCATTTTCTTAATTCATGTGATTTGCATTTATCGATTTATGTAATTAACGATGATCGGGGACTAGATGAGGGTCAATTTCAGCCGATATGCCAACAGAAAACTGTGAAATTAGTGCGGTAATTTAAATTTTTATACTATTCCATTGCTTGTTCATTCAAAAGCTCTCATATTATTTTAGCGATCATGTGTTTACTTTCTATAAAGTTCTTAATAGGCGCATATTTTACAATAACGATACAGTAATTATTGAATATGCGATTCAATATTCAATTCCCCCTACATTGGAGAAAGAAAAAATTCGATCGTGCATAAACATTCCCCTAAAACATCTGCGCGTGAAAGAGATAATTAGAAGCCTGATTTCGCAGCTAAAGGGTAAATGGAAGTTTTCGACGGTGGTGTTCGGAATTTTCATCCTATTACTAGCGTTTCTTCATTAATTTATAGCGCGGACTAAATTATCCCATTAACGACGGAATTTTGTTCCTTTGATGGAAAAGGAAAATGAAAACAACCAAAATAGATTAGTATTTTTAGGAAAAATAAAAATATCCCGTCATTAATGGCTAGTCCGAGAATAACGAAACTAGTTAAACTATTTAATACCGGAAACGTTTTTAATGCTGATACACCAATACATCCGCTGTGGTATTCTGTTCAAGCTATGCGTTAATTGGTCAATAAAACCACAGCTTTGTTAGCGTACCGCAGATCGTGGTGTTATACGCAAGTGTGCTGTCGATGCGGTCGCAATAGGCGCTGGTAACGCACTCAAGACAAGGGGCAGATGGAGATGATGATTTCAGGGGAAGGACGGTGATCACTTGCGATTAACTCATATGAGTATCTAGCTTCAGTCTCACTTATGTCTCACTCAGAGGGACTTTGAGGGAATAAAATTAGAAAATTTTTAATGGAAAAAGGTATATGTTGACAAGTAAAACTAACAATTTGTTTAAAGCACAATCCACTACGCTATGTAAGGAGATTCTGAGTTTAAATCTGGTTTAAACTTTTTTCCGCATTAAGCAAGAGACTTGAGTCAACCACGTAACTTTTCCAGGAACGCTTATAGATCCGCGGAGAATACTGCCTCAAAACTTGCGTCACTTAGATAAATGTTTAATTGCTATTATACAGGATTATTATTATTATTAAATCGTTCATTAAATTTCAACAGCGAAATGAATGAATTTCTAAATGAATTATATCGTCAACCAACGTTCGATATACCCATCATGACAGAGTTTATTTGCCCACTTAGAGGAGAAATCATAGCAGTGTGTGACGATCGCCCTCCACGGACCCACCCCAATTCGAGCCTAAGTATTGCTACCTAGATACCGCTCCACATTGAGAGAACATCTGCGGAAAAATTTCCAAGCCTTCCGACATCTCGGTACCTCAATAGCTGTTTATGTGAGGTATCTGGAGGGATGAATGGGGTAATGCGATATTCCACCTCGGCGTAAACTCCATTTTCCGGTTTTAATGCGCTTTGATTGGAGGCAATGAAGGTGAAGAATCGAGGATCGTGGTGTATGGTAACCTCGGGTAGGAGTAAGTGGCCCGTAATGACGAAAGAGGAATCGGCCAAAAAGGGAATCGCATAGGTAGGGCGGGAAGAGAAAGAGGGGAGAAGTCACCGAAAACCCTGCGGCGGACCATCCATCAAAACGGCCGACGCTGGACGTAATTACTGCCCGGAGGGCACTGGGCTCGATAAACCAGCGGCGGAGTCACGTGTTATCAATCCCCACCGCTGGGACCATCTCCCTCATTTCCTCCCCCAAATCTCACTCCCTTTCTCTCCATTTTCTCCATTTCTCATTCTATGCGCCGGTTTCCTCTCCTCACCGCTATCCACCATTATCTCCCCGTTTATCCTCTTTAAATACCGCTCACTATGTTAAATTTTCCGCACTTCTCGATCTGTTAGTAGTCTGTTTATTTTATTCGCGATCCACGTCTCGAGGACTTTTTTCATAATCCGATCCTTCATCTGGGATGTCTCGCTGCGAGCCATCGTGATGCTTTTAATGCCTGATAATTCGTTCGGTATTTATTTCGTTAGGATCCGTTAGCACGAGAAAATTTTCCGCAATAATTGGAGTGAAAATTTACAGTGCGTTATTGCGAGCTAAAATTACAATGGACCCTCTCGACTATTTCTCGTTAGCGCTCTATTGGGATGAAAATCTGAGGGAACACACTGTTCAATTTCTTGCTTATGAATCCTTGAAAATGTTCTATGGTGCTGGAATCTATGATGAATTTGATTGATGTATTGCTTGAATGCCATATGAAATTTTAGCAAATCTCGTCATTCTCTCCTTCTAGGCAATTTTCTAAGTTCCTCCACCGCTTCATAGGCTCGGGCTGAATTCGGATTTATGGAAAAAGACGTTTAAATTTTAACTCTGAAATGGGAGACTGATTCCTAACGATGACGTATTTCAAATCGCGTGTAACACGTAGCGTTAAAATCGTTCGAATGTATGTTATGCGGCACCAAATACTCCCTAACGGAACATCTGGCTTAGAAACCCCTCGGAAACAAAACATAGTGCTAGTAATATCATTAAATGTGGTTCCACTTCGAGCTGAGGTAATTTCTAGAGAATCGAACCCGTGACCGCTTTCACTAAAGGCGAACGTAAAACCCAGATCGCAACGTTTTTCCTTACAGGTTATCTTAATTCTATGGCTCAGTACACACAAATTTGAACTTTATAATAATGGGCAGTGTTTTTTAATAATTTGAACCTTTCTGTAGACATGGATATCGGCATTTTGCGAGTATTCCGGACAAAACAATAAGTATTGTATCGTAGCATGGGGGATGTTTTCCTCCATATCGCTCAAAATGAAGTACTCCCTCATCCCTCTGGTTGTCTGTTTCGTTTCCAAGCGACGCTGTTACGAGTGGCTCTGAGTGCTCGGAATAAAATCTCGCATTTTATGTATATTTAGCGAAAGTAGGACATAGCCGTAAATATCTTCCGTCAAATACATTCGAATGATTACGCTCTTTAACCACTCATGCCGTTCTGATTTTTTTACTTGGAATTTCGTTCACTTGAGGGAGCTGTATATAACTCTACTTAAAGTCTCAGGGAGGTGGTTTGATCTTCTTTTTCTAACTTCATCTCAACAAACAGAACGTTCACTTCGTGGAACTTTCTAATGTATGCATGCCTGACATAATATGTACTTAAAACGTTCAGGATCTTACGAAAAAATTTAATTTGTTCTAATAACGGATGGCTTAAAGTTCCCCTAATGAAGGTTGAAATTAAATCTAATTTTCCTTCAGATTCGATCACGTAAATTATTTCCTGATAGATTCCATGAAATCGATCTATGTCACGGATTCGAATTTCCTTGGATATAAACTTCAATTCGAAATTTAACTATCGGATACTGATTTTTCAAACAAAATCTGCGATTGTTAACATTCTAGTGGAGATGTGATGAATAAGTATTATATGCAATTGAAGCTCATATCCCAAAATTATTTGGGGGTTAATAGATGAATATCCTAGCAGGTAGCGCGTTCACCTTTGGTGGACCCCGGGTTCGATTCCTTGGGGGCATATAGGAGCCCAACAGGAAGCAGCTGTCGAGGTGTACTACTACACAACACAAAATTACGTACGTAAGTAATACAACTTAGGTATTCCACGTTAGCGCCGTCTGATAGTCGCACACACTAAGAGTGTGTGTAGTAAACTTGGTATTGCATTTCTGATTTTAATTAATAGGGAGTTCGTTATATGGGTGCTTAAGGCCATTCCGGTAAAGAGCCCAAAATGGATGAGAGTCCCTGATTCAGAAGAACATAACATCTATCATATTATAATACCGGTTTATCCTATAATTTTTAAGGAATTGCTCCCTTTGACGGAAAAATATGTCAATTACCATCAATATAACGACAAATAAATTCGCTAAGGAAATCCCACGGAAACTCCATTCGTTCTCTGGTTTGATTTTAATTTGACACGCTCTCCACTACGCTACCCTAAGGGGTAGCGTTTTTCTCCATTCGCTCTCTCTTCCCCTCATTGAATTTTCCTAGCTGTTTGGAATATCAATCCACGTCGTTCAATTCATTAAACAATGAAGTTCGTTCCACTGATTTTCCATTATTTTTCCCGCCTTCTCATTTGCAACTGAATCGCTTCCCTATTACTCCTGATTCTCCTTCCGCACCTCGAAACGGAACCGAATAACACCGCGGCGACGATTTTGCACAATATAATTTCCTAAACTTCATCAACCACTTTCCCCGGAATGAGCACAATTCTCTTTCCCTTCCGACGTTCTCATCATCGATTTCCTTCGACCGAACTCCCCTTTCGCACTCCCAACATCTCTTCTTCGACGTCTTTCCCATTCTCTCGCGATGGTCAAAAATAGGAACAGGCTGAGAAAAGACGGAAGTAAGAGACAACTACTATTTGGACATAAATATTAATTACAAAATAATAAAACCTGTTTATGAAGAACGACATTGAGACTCAACAGTCCTTTCTCATGTCTACCTATTCTTCATATAAGATTTATAAATTTTTGGGAGTTAAACCAAAATAAAATGGTACTAAAGGAGGGGAGTATTTTTTAAATAAAACCTTAGTCATCGGTTAGGAAAATCCTTTACAGGAAAGAATCTATCTACGTTGCGAATGCGATCATTTTGAAGGAAGGGAAGAATAGTGTTGGCGGGAAATAATTTAAAATTAAGATACTTCCCAGAATAAAAAAATCATGTAAATAAACACAGAATGCTTTCGACCTTATCCTTGTCGTATTTCAAAATGACTCAAACTTAAGAAGAATTATTAATTTATACTACTACAAGATCTATTTATGCAAAAAGTATTTATTTACACATCAGACCCAGCTGATCATGTTGCGAATCGTAACCCTCCGTCACGTATGTTAAAATTTTTTGTGGATAGTATGAATAAATAATTTTTGTAACCAGTTTGTGTTAATCATGCTAGTGTTGGGAACAGAAAATGATTTTTCAAACATTTCGTTCGGTAGGCATTTGAAATCGGATACGAGACGGATTCTGGGAAAAAATAGATAATGAAAACTTCAAACAATGCGTTTTTGGAGGGGCTCACAAAAACTACTAGGACAGATAGCAAAAAAAGTGAAGAGTTGCTTGATTAATCGTAGGCAAAAAGAAAAATTTTGGGTATACTTAGGAGAGGGAAAGTGAAGCCAATGGGACTCACAGAGTATGATTTCTGAAAAACCGTACCCGAAACTAAAAATCCCTGGAAACAGTTAAATGGAGATCAAGAACGTCCTATTTAAGAGTTATAACCCGCAAAATGGGATGAAAACCGTACTATGAGGTTAAAAGTTCTGCACAAACCACAAGTTGCGGCTAGAGCGACGAAGCTTGCAATCAGCAAAACGATGGTCACGTGAGAGCGCTAGAAATATTTCGCGCACTGGATTCGGATTATTTCCGATGACGTCATCGGGGGGGAGGAAGAGGTTGTGTGGGAGGAAAACGAAAGAGAAGCAAAAGGATTCTCTCTCTCCGGTGCCATTGGCGGCTCTGACAACATCGCGTCGCGCCAATTACGTAGCGAATCCGGAGACAATGGAAGAGGAATAAAAATGAAACTCTTGGTTTGGATAATGGAGGGACTGGGTAGCAGATATGATTAATGTTTTGTGAAGGGAGGAGTGATTGCTCGGTGCCGGCCTTTGTGTTTGGGAGGAGGACGGGGAAGGGAAGAGGCTTCGAATGGAGAGAAAATAAGTATTTAAAATGAAAGTACGTCCGGAAGTTGCGAGATGATGTTTTTGACGGACGCGTTCGTCCGGACGGATTTGAAGGGGAGAGGGATTTTTTTCATGGAGCTATTAGCGGCGGATCTATATCGTCGAGACCATAACCGATTCCAGTGCAAACAAGACGGACGGATTTCTGCAGGGAATTGCTACATGATTCGTTAATTCATTTTCGGGGAAAAAACCTCGACAAATCCAATCCGATGAAAGAGGGGATTTATTTTCATCGATTCTCGCAACTATACTAAATTGATTACGGATAAACGGCGTAAAGAGCTTAATATTTTTAAAAACGTTTCGAGGCGATGAGTCAGAAATTTCTGGGTGGAATTAAACCAAATCACCTCTGTTATAAGCCATCAGTAACCTCCAATAAGAAAAAAGCTCCCTCCTGGGTTTATTAGGACGGAATTTTGAAAGCAGTTTCTAATTGCTATTTTTATCGCTTACACCTTTAAACCTACATATGACTACGCTAGGCAATTGATCAACTTTAAGATTTTATACTTTGGTAAACTGACGGTTAATCTAATCGATAATTTCATTTCATCGTGAAAAGAAAGCTTTAAAAAATAAGAATTTTTGTTCCGCTATATACTACAGTTTTAAAAGCACAATTCAAATGTGCTATTTAAAATTAAATAATACTTTCAAACAAGAAAACGAGAATTTTGTGGTAAGATTTCTTTTATAACGGAGAGTAAAAAACGTATGCATTAATGCTGTAATCAAGTCACGGTTAAAGTTGCTCATTCTCATTTTCCCGAATCCACAACAATAATCTTTACTTATTGATCTGAATCTGTATAAGACCCTCTTTGTTATGAGTTTCTGCCTTATGACGAGAATCTTCATTGATTTATTTTGAGAAGCAAAGAACATAACATTCTACTTTGCACTTTCTATTTTTTTATAAGGTACACTGTTCTGTTTGGCGGGTGAGAAAACTCCTAAAATATTTACAGTAACAATGATAAGGGAAACCAAAATTGGGAAACTTTTCTATCGATCCTACCAACTTATAAACTTTTTCATCGCTAAGTCGGCATTGATTTCGCATTGTTAGCGTCTAGTTCTCCATGATAAATGAACGTGTCAAGATAAACCCACTTCCCTAACCCTAAACCGAGTAAAGTAAAGCCGCGGGTCACCGTCAACTTATAAATGGAGTCCGTCAGACAAAGGTGGCTTTCTCGGGATCACCAAGGGTACGAATTATTCCATTCCGGACGGGGGAAAGAGCGGAAAGGAAGAAAGCGTCTCTTATTTTGGGAGCCACCAAGATGACTAATGGCCTTCCCACAAGTCTCATCTCGTATAATGAAACCGAATCGCTTCTTTTGCGTGTGGCACGACACCTGTCGACTTTGGGGCGATGGCTCCATCGCGTCGTTTCCAAAACACTTGACTGACCGACCTCGGTTACTCAGAAATAATGCGGTCCGGTGGAGTGGAGAGAGATATGGAGGGAGATGGAGGATTTGTCGGAGACCTCGAGGGTAAGAACCGAGGGCAAGACGAAATGGGGACTAGGAAGGGCGGGTTCAGTAATGGGAGTCAACCACGCCAAGCGGTGATGAAGACGGACTCGCTAAAGAATGGGAGTGGCTGATGTTAAGACGGGACAAAGAAATATTTGACTCCTTTCTCTTCCATATAAGACTCGAGAGTAAATAAGGGAAATACGTGGGTGGGTACCTTCAAAAAGTCTTTATTCTGTAATATTATTATGTTTTTATATGTGTTGGTTAGAAAAGAGAAGCATGGCTAAGATGAAAGTTTGATTGATTGGAGCCTTTAATGGGAGAGAGGTAGGGCTCCAGAGGGGCTCTTTCGCCCACCTATGATGATTCAATGTATACATATACAATTTATATATCAGATGGAAAACCTTCTTATAATTATAAAAAAGAAAACTTCTGTTTCACGAGAAAAGCTAAAAGTGAGCATTCATATTCAGCTGCATAAGGTTCCTACGGTACGATTTCAATACGATCAAAGTATAAAGTAATGACGGATACATAATGAGTGAACATTATTCAAATGACGAAAACTTTACAAAATCTGCAACGATATGTAGAGAATATTTGCTTAATCTCGCACATGCAATGTAAGTTGTAGATTCATGAGTTGTACAATTCATAAGAAAACGCTCGAAAAAGTTAGTCATTACTCCAGAATGTTATTAACTAAAAATATAAAAGCCTAAAAATCTTCCAAATACTCAGATCGATTCATACACAATGTTTCCAGATTACAGTTACATAATTTAATGAGTTGCAGTTTAATGAAGGTCGAGAGTAATTAGAGTATAAATGCACTATAAAAACATTCATTGAGTTTTTTACTTAAGCCTATTCAGTTCTCTAAAACGCTAAGAATATAATTATTGGTCTATGACAGCCAAAAGTATTTTTGGAAAATTGCGAATTCAGTTGTCCGCCACCAGTGGTGTAGCAATAGTGAAAGAAAGGATTGATTCCACTATATCATCATGGAATAAATAAAATTATAATATTTATTATTATCAATGCTGGAAATAATGATCAATGAAGAGGAATACTTTTAATAAGCCGAAGCATGACTTTTCCAATTGAAAATATAAATGCTATTATTTTAAAATCGTATGCTACAATTCATAAAATTGTTGAATAGTCAGAATTCGAGTTCGGTTTCTACGGTTCCAATAAGTTCCCAACCTTAAAACCCAAGAGATTCTTTCACCCGCCTTAAAGTTATGCAAACCCGCACGCCACAAAAGGAGAGAATTCAGTCGACTACCGAAATTTCATTATCAGAACAGACATGTTCCTTTCGTAACACGCGCGTAATAGTACATCGCAGGAACTTGACACTCTACTGCATCCAATAATCGAGAAACTCTTCCATTATAGATGAGGCTGCTATCTCTCCACCCTCTCAATCTCCTCACTCTCGCTTTCTAGGAGCAATTCATAGGCTTTCATCCGCTATCTCTATTATCATCTCTCTCTCCCGTCAGCCTCTTTCGCCTCCTCCATTTCCTCTTCGACCAACTGTACTGGCGAGAAGAGGCGAAAGCCCACCGATCGATGCCCAGTGGCGGATGGTGGAGTGCCTCGGAGTCCATCCATCATCGCGGACGATCCATTAGCGACTGCGGAAGGCATGTGGTGCCGCGGCGCGCGCGTTTGTGCTCGCCAATGGAGGTGGCAGACGGTGACCGTCGGTGAAGAGAAAGAGGGAGATAACCCTTTTGCTACGACGCGCATTGCAAACCTCTCCTTTCCTGCCCTCGCCTCCACCCACGTAACCGGGAAACGGGGCGAGGGAACACGATTACACGCCTAACACTTCCACAATCGCTTTATAATCTTTTCCCTCTTCCTGCACCTCTTTTATCGCCTGGTTCCTTCCGCAGGACCGCACCGTCCGACGTTTATGTGGGAGCGCGTTTGTGGGCCTTTCATATACGCTTGGGCTTGAGTTCAAGTTAGTGCTCGGACATGTCACAAGGTGTTTGTTTCGCATTGCAATGTGATTTCCCTTCACCGGCAGTAGAGGTAACTGTTTGCCAGGCAATGAAAGACTGATCGTAAAATTAGATGGTTTCTTAAAACGGATTCTTTCGTAGCTTTAATCACTTATAATCTCGTACTTAACATAAATGCATTTTTGAGCCAATCGGTAAGTTCAGTTTTTTTTAAATTCACAACTCAATAAATTCCGTGGGATTGGGAGTAACTTTGCATTATGCCATAGAAGGAGGAATGAAACATGACAAACATTTTGTTCCTGTTTGATCCTGTTTTTATATAATTTAACAAAAATACTACCACTTAGCAATAGTACCATGGTGGTATAGTTGTAGTAGTTTTCCTTAAAAATTTCCGTCTTTCCTTATTTTTCGTTCACAACTCAACGCCTAAACTTTCAACTTTTGTTTTTGTCATCTTTGTCTTCCTCTTAATCCTTACATACTTCCTTCAGTTCATTATTTGCCATTCCCCATCAATATTTGACCCATTCATTTTTTCTATATAACTCATTCAATAGCAACTCTTCGCCGTTTGTTATCTTATCAATCCCTGATTTTCTCAGACTATTACTCACATTAACTCAAAGACGTCCTATCTTTTTATATCACTACTATTACGGTAATTACTAATTTCCACCTTTCAAATTTGCTCAAAAAAACACTCTGAATTAAGGATACTTGTCTTTTCCTGAAAATTTTCTCATGGCACTTCATTGAGTACCTTCACCTCATGAAGGTTTCCTGGTCTCTTCAGTTGTTTTTCTTTATCAAAAGGGCTACCGCTATTCTTCATCGTTATCTTTTGTTCCTCTTCCACCCCAAGAAAGAGCACCAATAAAAAATGGGAGTCTGTCCAACTCTTCTACATTTTTCAATCTACCTAACGAGGAAACTTAGAATTTCTTCATTCATATGTTACAGCAGCTGATTATTACTTTCTCATCCTTTAAAACTATTTATGTGTCACTCGCTCGCTTGTGGAAAAAATCTTTGTTAAGAGGCTACAGCATGTGATCTAATTGAATTCGCTGAAGATTAAGGGATATAAAAATTGAAATTATGCCTATAATCAAAATATGCCTATACTGTCAATCTTAATCCAATAGTATCATGAATTTCGCTTTATCCTCGTGAAATCTCGGTAATTAAACGTTTTCTCAGTCCAAACCCTTTCCTTGTCCTCTATTATCACCAACCCTTCACCTTTACCAGAAAATTTTCTGTATTACTTAATTTTAAAAAATAAATGAATAATTTCATTGAATTTTCGATGACTTACTGGTTGACATATTAATTCTTTTTGTGATCTTATTCGTCATATTTGCCATTGTTTTGAAAATCAAATTCTCTTCAAATTTTATACTCCAATAAGTCTATCTCTACCCACATTTCTCATGGATCTTAATTTTTTCGTTTGAAATTTCCAGGACTATTATTGTATGGAAACAATTCTCCGAAAAATTAATATTTAATGGACCAATTCTTTAAACTCTGTAATTTTGTATGCAACCAATACCTTGGAGTCATATCTCTTTCTTGTAAATTTGGAGGTTTCATTAGAGCTAAAGACCGTAAATGAACTTCTCGCAACCAAATTGATACTCTATATCTGTTAGACTGCGAAGGAATGTTTTTAATCTACTCGATCAGAAAGTGATAATCGAAGGATTTTCACCTATCGACGATTTTGAAACCGTAAAATCTTTCAATTAATTTAGGCGAAATCTCAGCGTTCTTTTGCCCCACTTCTGGTAATTCGAAGACAATTTATATTAATTCATTAATACTGTAAATCCCCGATAACGGAATTCCCCGTGCAATTTCGATCCGCGATAAGAACTCCGCTTCTTCATCCGGCATTATCCCCAGAAATATACGCGGAATAGCGGAACTTCTTTCCCCTTCCTCGTCTTTAATTTCTGGAAGAAAAGCATTTTGAAGTCTATTTTAGGAGTCAGAGGATGGGCATTAAATTTGTCCAAGGATATTTAAGCCTTTCTGAAATAAAGCGAAGCCGATTATTTATTTAACCCTCTTATCTTATTTCTCTCCCCATTTCCTGAGAGCACTTCTCCTTAATCTCCCCTTTCCATGGCACTTCACTTCTCTTTCCTTATTCCATTTTCCTTGTCGCTTCTCGCCCTCCTTGTCTCAGCGAATTCTCCCCACTCGTGCCTACTTCTGCATATCCTCGCTTGCCTTCATACCTGCTTCCTTCCTCACCCCAGGAGCGAGCTATATTCTGCCGAATCTCTCATCAGATTCCATAAACCCACCACCCCATCCTCGACTATGGCCCTTCACCGGCCTGCGTCACCATATTTTAGTGTTTGCCCTGCTGTTCGCTATCTACCATCGCCACCGTAACCCACACCTTTCTAATCCTCGCCATGCACTTGCTCCTCTCCCGGAAAGCACCGTTTCAACGAGTTTCCCCGCAGCGCGATGACTTCGCATTTGTCTACAATATTACGAAATTCTCGTCAAATTCTAGCCTCCTTTTATCGTCTATTTGAATTTCCATGCCCTCTTCCGCTTGTTTTGCCATTTTGGCTTTCGACGCTCTCGCAAATGTTTGTTTACTAGAATGTTTATTGCCTTGTAATGGAGAAACGGCTTTTCCGGACGTATCTCTCGGCCCTAGTTTTCGCTTCTCCCACTACTTTTTCATTTCTTTAGGTCTGTTTTGACTGAGTTTTATATGCTAAAATATTGCCTGATATATTGCTCTTTCGTCTCATATTCCTATCTTTATGGCCATTTGGCACGTAACGCGGCTATAAATAATTTAGTAACTCGCCCACGGGACCATTTTTACTCCTGTTTAAATCACAACAGAATATTGACTCACTGATCAAAAGTTAAATCCATAATAGTAAATAATTTATTTACGAATATTAGAATGGTATTCGGCTGGAAGGCTGATTTAAACCTCGATCCCTCCAGTATCAGCTTCTAGAAACTTTGAAGAGCGAATGTGGTTTACTAGACAAGATGAGGAGTGAGATATTTTGATTTTGCTCTCCTCACTACGCCATAATACCACGAGTGGTAAACGTCCACTAAAAGGCAAACGATTATATAAATGACTCATTGAATTTCCCTCAATAAGGAGTGATCAGGTTGAATGCCGTTACCCTGCATCATTCATAGCTCACCTTCTTTCATTTTATTACAGCCATGAACAAGAGCGAAACAAAAGTAATCAAAAGGCAAAATTTCCTCTATATTCATCTTATCCTGTATATATGAGTATGTTAATCATATAAACAGGATATGATAATAGCCCGTTGGGGTAACTAGGGTTCGGTGATTACTTTAAGTGAGAGATTCTTTGCACTAAACGGCGCAGTTTTTTTATTGTGAGAGAATATTTGACATAAAGTCTAACAGAAAAGATTATTCCCGCGGGTAAATATTTTGGATATTCCTTTGAAATTTGATCTTCGATAACATCCAAGTCCTTGCATCATGCGCATAGCATTGAGAAAAAATGGCTTGATGAAATTTCCGAGAATCCTTCAAACCAACTCATTACTTGCATCACTTGCTCTGAGGTAGGTTTATACTTATGCATCACGTACTATGTGGAAATTCGAAGAACAAATAAATCGTTAACCGCTTTCAGTTCATATCTTCTCTCGTACTTGTCTCTCTGCAAGAAAACTCTTTAGTGGGTTTATTTCTATACTGGTGTTTTAGAATGGGCAACTCTATTTACGACGAAGTATTTACGAAGCCAAAGAACCTTCCGAATACTGCAAAGTCTTCTCCTGAACGCCTCAACTTCTTGAGAGGCCATTGTTTTAAAATTCTCTCGAGGAAAACACTCCTCGATGTCTCATACCTCGAACAATATTCGGCCACTTTACCCGACAAGAATGCAAAAATCCTTCACTTGCAGCGAGGAGGAGATTTGCTTCATTTCTGCCCTCTCTACCTGGCAAGATGGACCGGAGGGGATGAATTCCAAGCCACCGTAATTAAAGTCGTACACGGCGAAGCCGTAATTTTATTCGCGGCATCATTACTACTCACTCCGGCGAGGAAAATGGTTCTCTTTCTGTCCGATTTTCGCGTAAGAGGGGAGTATAAAAAAAAGTTGCATTATTTCAACGGAGGGAACTGCTTTGGAGACGAAAAAGAAAAGTCCTCCTTCCACGGAAGAGAGCAATTAATTACCCTAGGCTATTCCTTGCAATATTCCGCGGTCTTGCGCTTTTATTCAGCGGGAAAATAACGAAACAAGCGAGGAAAAAAAAGACACGGGAGGGTGCAACAGGATGAAAAACAAATTCACTGACCCTCGCTATCTGAATCTACCGCAAACTTTATTACGGCCGTAAAAAAGGCTTTTGTACCTCGGAAATTTTTTCTCCGAACCTATTATTTTTCTTTAGCTCTATTCCTCCACGCAGCCGTTTCTATTTATCCGAGCAGAAGGAGGAGAATGAGAAAGAAAAAGAAGACTTAGGCATTCCGAAGCGTGTTTACGGATGGCACGGAATCTCCGAGAGATTACTGCGGCACGTACAATTTCTTCCCATACTCTTTCTCCTCATCTTTTCCCATTATACATTCCCTCGCCGACTTCCGTTTTCGATTCCGCCCTCTTCTCTCAAAGCCACTTCCTCCTCTCGAAAACTTTCCTCTAATCCACCTATTGTTCTCAGGAGTACTTTGCTACGAGAGAACAAAACAGTTATCGAACTCGGAAACACTTTTTGTTACTTCAAGGGTAAGCCGTGAGGAGAGGCTTGTAGTCTTGATTTCGTCCGTTTAATAAAACGAGCGTGCCGCCTTTGTTTAACTCGTTCGCCCCATATCTCTCTATCTGCGAGAACTGCGATCTTTTTAACCTCGCCGAATTAACCGTTTGCTAAAATATCCTCAGCCTCGGAATAAATCTCCCTCTCGCCTTTCCTTTTTGGCTGGAAGTGGGGAGAGGTTGGGACTCAATTTCCTTCTCTATGCAAAAGCGCCGCATCCGCTGTGCGTCTCTAACCATTTCCTACGTTCGTTCATTCAATGTGTTAAAAAAACTAAGTTGTTCTTTAAAACCCGATCCCTGTTTCCAATTTTCCTCGATTCACTTCCGGTTTCCCCACTGCAAAAGTAAATCGTGTTCTAAGATTAAAGAGGGTGGTCGCTTCATCGATTCAAAATGCAGATATAAGCATTTTTCCCCATTTTGTAACGAATTTGCTTCTGTTTATATATTCATTTCGAGACAGGTGCTCGCAACCCATACGAGGTTTGTAAGGACGTTCATAGTGAGCCTCTCTTCCGTTTATACCAAAACTTGTTAACCCTGTCATGATTATTCACTGTTTAATTGAAATAATAATAAATAAATTATGTATTGCACTTAAGTAAAAGTGAATCTCATCTTTACCAATAAATTTGCATTATTTGTAGTGTACAAATATGTATCTGTAATATTGCTTTAAAGATTCATAAGTTATTAAAACCTTATTGCGGGCCAATACGTATAAATTCTTGCAACATGTATCTCGCAGTTTTAAAAGGTTCGCAAACACCAGGATTGTGCATGTATGATTGACATAACACGTTATTCAGTTAATATGAAAAACTGCTCACACAAGGAAAATAATTGGCAGAAGACGCACAGCTGAAATTTTTCTATGTCCCTCACCGATGAATGTAAATAAAAATCGAATGAAAAGAAAGTATTGGATTGAATAAAATGGTAAGAAGAGAGAGAAGATGATGAGGAAAAGGAAGGCCTTATAGAAAAATGACGTATGCATTTCGGTAAATAGAAAAGCGTAGAAAATGACTCAAAGTTATATCATAAATTAAGAACATTAAAAATTTGAAATCATGGAAGCAAAAGGAACTGTGACTTTGTTAACCCGAAAAGAAGTATCTTGTAATTTATGTTCTAAGCACTAAAGGGAAACAAAATATAACTCCTCTATGATAAACTGAACCAACAAATTACACTTAGAAACAGTCAAAAGTAAATACATTTAATTAAATACAGCGGTACCTTGACTTAAGAACTTCATCTGTTCCAGTTCAAAGTTTGCAACTCCAAAAATTTGTATCTCGAAACCCAGTTTTACATATTATCTTTTCAATATTTTCGGTTTATATCTCGAAATCAACTTCGTATCCAGAGGTCAAAATGGTGAAAGAAAAATTTCGTACGTAGAGCGATACATTATTCGAGGCGCCGCTGTATTCCTTTATTAACTCATATATTGTATACTTTTCATTTAATATACCAGATTAACATTTCCTTATCTTCCAGTTTGCATTCATTTTCCCCTAAATTCCACGTTATTGCTACGGAAGCTTAAACGATTCTGTCTCAATTTCGCCCCGAATAAACTCATCCGTCTTTCTTTATTCCTCCGCACTCTCCTTCTGTCTCACCCTATCTCGACTCTCTTTGACCCTCTTAATGTCCGAGAACGGCCAGACAGATCGGCCCTGAGTCTCGCCGGATGGTGAGCAATGGTCTCTCCGATAAAAAATAATTCCTCCACACGCAAATACCCTGACTCACCTCCTGGTGCGGCTTAAGGGGCAGGTGTGGGGACCGAGTGGTAAAACGAAAAGGACCGGAAAGGAGAGAAAAAAGCGAGGAGGAAGAAGGAAGGTAGGAAAAAATTATATCCGAGGATCGGGCTGCTTTGCGCATTTGCATGTTCAACAAAAAATATATATATCGCCCTCATATCTGGCGGACCCTCTATATCGCCAGGCGCGCACTCTTCCTTCGCTTCTCTCCCCATGCAATTATCTCTCTTTCTCTCTCTTCATCGTCCCAAGCGGCTCCCTTCCGTGTTTCCCCTATCATTCTAAATCTCTCCTAGATTAAATTTCCCCTTTACATAAAATCGTTCTCTCCTCGAATTTGCTTAGTAAGGCAATAGATAAGGTTTGTACAGTTTTCTATTGGCTATTCCTTTCTTTACTCTCACGTATTTAAGCATCAGTATCAATAACTCTATCGTCTTCGTAATCTTTGCGAATGAAATGGCAGTGTTTTTATAAAATTTTACTCTAATATCTAATTCTTTTATTAGACTGTGATTATTTCTTTTGCAACTTCAATTGTGACATTTACCAACGACGAATACACAATCTTTACCACAGAATACAAAATAAAAGTTTTTTTTCTTTGGATACTACTTTCCCTCTCTTCTAGTAGTTTTCTTCCCGAAACAATTTCGTCTAAGGCGTTTAATTTCAACGCACTAATTAGTATTTTTAAAACATTTCTTAATATGCTTTTCGAAAGATGTTGTAAAATTGACGTAAAAGTTTGTTAAATGGAAGAGATGGTTAAACATTGTTACAATCGTAATATAATACGAGTAATAATGAACTAATGAACTGAAATCAAAGCAATGCATTATTGCGCAGAAGCTATTAGCATGTTCATTTCAGATATTCTAATAAATGGAATGCAAATTGGAGAAAATGTTACGCAAGCGTTTCTCTATATTACGCTTGTTTGGGTAAAGAGCATATCATTGACAGTAAATAATTCCGCAAAAATAATTCTTACATTTTATTTTCCATTTTTCTAGAAAACCAACTCCTTTGGGGGTATTCCTTAAAATGCTTCTCTAATGAAAAGCACACAATTTTTGGACCTTCATTCAGGAATTCAGGATTCTCTCTGGAATTAGTCTGCTGGTTCTGAATAAGCGCTTATTTATGTACCTTAGTAGAGTTTGGCTCCAACTTTAGCTCACCAATTAATGCTTTTCTGTTCTTCCGGAGTGCATTTTTAAAAGCGAAAATTAATTCTGATAATGACATTCACAACTTGTTTTATTCTAATTTCATAGAAATTGCTAATTAAATGATGCAATAATTTCATTACTGAGGATAGAATATTAATGTTTATTTTTCCGCTCTTTCAATACTCTACGAGAGACTTAGTTTAACTGTTCGTGATGCAATCCGGGACAAGCATTCCATCAAAATACTCCGCAAACTGATTGCAGCAAACTTCTTCAAATTAGGACACGCGGAACCAGATCAGGTATGCTTTGACTAAATTTACGGATTCCTTTCTCCGCGCAGTGTGCCTCCGTTTTTCTCCCGGCTCATCCTCTCCTCAAATCTCGCCTTCTCATCTTCCCGTCATTGCCTCCCCATCTCCTTCCAAATCTCACGCCCTGCTCTTACACTCCCTCCTCTTGAGCCTATCTAGACCCTCAAGCCTCTTCCTATTTCATACCCCTTTCTAGATGCCAGTGTTACTTCTCTTCGGCGCAAGGGTTTCTGGATGAAATAGCGGTCATTAAACTCTGGGAGTTCATCTTCACTGTCGCATCACTACGGGGTCCTTTTTTCGAGGCGCTCGGCGAACGGAGAGAGAAAATAAGACGGAAGGAACGGAGAGGAACGCGGATGCCCGAGAATGAAGGTAAGGGTGCGGGAGAAGGGGTGGGGAGTGGTGTAGATTGCTCACCCAGAATGGGAAAGGAATTGGTTATGGGTCGAAGGAGGATGCGGCGTAATAGAGACGTTAAAAGGATGGGGGATGAAAAGTTTGATGAAAAACATTCGGCGATGGGGCGAGATCTAACTTATGTAAGCATATTCATGAAATTTTACGCGTAAGATAAAAAAGAGGATGTTTCTCGCTCCGGCGATAAATGTTCAATCGTCCGTGTCGACAATATTTACTCTTGCGGAGAGTTTGAGAAGGATATCTACCGCGTGCGAGCCTAAGAGCTTGTGTACACGAGAGGAAAATCCGAGGATGCTGCTGGTTATAATCTGCCACGGCGATCATAAAAGAGGGAGGGCAATAAAAAATTCACGCGGAACCCAATGTAAAGCGAGAGGGAAAAACGATTTAGGGACGTTTTACCGAAAGGAACCCCGAAAGATATATAAATGTTGGAAGATGATAGTTTCTCGCTTATCGCGGCTATCAAGATATGAAATATTACGGTCTCGGCGGATTTACTTTTTTGAGGTATTTTTAGGCAGGAGATTATAATCGAGGCTCCATACATTTAGAAAATGTAATAGCGAAAGCTGTGGTAATTTAAAATCGCTAAGTAGTTGAAAAATTATTTGTATACTTTCCGAAGTGAGGTACAAGAATTAATGAATTTCCTCAAGATCCTACCTGATAGCTCTTAAATTGTTCAAAAATTTCCATTAGTATGGCTTCATGTACACTTTTTATTGACAATAAAATAAGACTTATGTATCTTTATGAAATAGACAAAAATTGTGGTTTCCATGAAACTTTAGGCGTTCCCTCTTATTCAATGGATAGACTTTAACCAATGTAAATTATCGTTAAATAAAGGAGTACTCCAATACCACCAAAAAGCAAGCATATCGTCACAACCAACGTAAATTATCGTTAAATAAAGCTAGCATCTTCAGAGTACGGGAAGAGTCCTACCCGTGCCCTGAAGATGCTAGCATGGCTAGCGAAATGTACATTGGTTGTGACGATCTGCTTGCTTTTTGGTGCTATTGGAGTACTCCTTTATTTAACGTTAATGTTACCATCAGTGGTCCGTCTACTTCAATGTAAATTATATTAACTTCACTGATTAGAGAGCGCGTAGTGTACATTGAGTGATTTAGTTATTTTTGGTTCTCACAAATAATTCATTCAGAGTCCCCCAGAAAAGTTTGTGAGGATAAGGGAATCCTAAATGCGGAATTAGAAAACGTTTCATGAAGATTAAATTTAGATTCCCTGCGACAAGAGATCAAAACTTAATATTAACTTCATTTCGAGTTCCCGCTTCCCTTTAATATTTGTATAAAACATTTTGGGCTCTTTCAAATGAACATTTGAGCGAGAGTATACTCGTAAATGGGGTTAAAAATATTATTCATTTGTCGTAGAAAATCAGGTAATAAAAAATATGAACGTTGATTCGCGTGAATTCGAATACAAAAATCCATGTTTAACTCGAACGATAATTGGATAAAAATATCAATCGATCATATGGATTCCATAGATAGTCGAGTAGAAATGCAGGAGAAGGTATGCTAAAGATGAAGAAGAAAGAGAGAGCAAGATAAAGAAAGAGAGGAGGGAAGAGGACGATTGAGGATCGAGTGGGGCAGGGAGCCTTCTCGGCCGATAAATTATACTCTCCTACGAGGCGGAAATTACTTGCTGAAAATAAAGCAGGGCGTTCAGCGGAGGAAAGAGGAGGGAATCGAGAAAGAAGACCTCGGATTCCTTTCCCTACCAATTTCGTGCCACAGAGAAATGGAGAATCGAATACTACGGAATCCTGTTAAGAGAGGGGGAGAGATAGAAATTGGTTCGGATTGGTGAAACAGTCGAGGATGAGATATTTAAAGGGTTTAAAGGGAACGGGCATGCACAGAGAAAAGAGCAGGAGGGAAGTGGGCGGTGTGGCGATGAAGAGATCACTGCGGATTATGATTAAAGATAGAGAAGAGGACGTGATGGAGAGGTGGAAAATACACGGAGAAAGGACCTCCTGTTAAGGACGCCGTTGGGAAGGTATGACTCTGAGTTCTAGTGCTAGGTAAGCTACGACAAGCTGATAAATACTACAACAGAACAGACTATACGATAGTCTGGCGAGGGAGTAGAATAAGGGAAATAGTTGTTAGTCCGTTCACTCCCTTGAAGTTCTCCCATATTTTCACTTACATTTAGCCTCAATATATATACATATAATCGTCTTTATTGGACAGAATTGGGAGTAGAGAGTCAAACCTCCCATAAAGAAATAAATGACGTCTTTATTTTGAGCTAAATTGAGACTGTTAAGTCTCCTCTTCCATTTAACCCATCTTCAATGTTACTTAGATATATTATTTTTAATTATATTTACAATAAAAATAATAAAAGGTAATTCAATTGCCTCTTATAATTGAATATTTATTAAAATTGAATAGAAAAAATCATTTGTGGATGATGCGTCAAGTTTGGGTAAAAATCGCACGGACGGAAGGACGAAAGATAAGAAAATAATAGTCAAATAGCTCTTGGTATACGTACTCGTAATATCATGATGGTGATAGCAAAAGAAAGAGTTTGTGCAAGGCATAGCAAATTCATTTGGAATAGATCGTGGAAAGAATGAGGATGGTGTTACTTTGCCGTACTGTTTAGTAATATGCTACTTATGTTTGCTAAATTCAGCGAAGGGCCACATTCTCCTTCCCACGGGATATGCGCATCTTCAGAAGATGCAAAACGCTGAGCTGGCGTAAAAGGGAAGATCGACCGCCCAGAGAAAATTTTCATTTAAATGACTTAATTTCGTGGACGCCTTCTTGTGCAAGCCATAACTTCCAGAGATCTGATATACTCTACCAAGATGACGTATTCCTCGAAAACATAATTTATACGCCGTTATTTCGTGATTCTCTGAGGGTCTTCTCGGTGTGGCACTATGAAATAAAGTTAATAGGCCGAGTAGAAGTGTGGGGTAGTTGTCTTTGTTAAAATTTACGATGGCGATATAAATGTAAAACAATCTTCTTCCAGTCTTAATTATTACGATACCTCAGTTTTATAATTTACAGATTTATAGATTTCTAACGCTGCTAATTTCGATAAGTTCCGTTTCTTGACGTTTCCCAAAAGTTGCTTAATCTTTGTATGGAAAACCGAAGACATGAAAAATTTATAGCTTTAATAAACAAGGCAAGCATTTCGCTCTTCGTTGGTACGTTGGTATGGCTTAGCTATCGCTGAAGGAGTGCAAGATACGAGCTTCATACGTGATGTCGTCAGAATTTCCTTCCGTACAATTCCCTTGTTATTTATTGGTAATTTTAACGTTGTTAATTCCTTATGGCTTTAATTACTACGTTCACCACTACTAATATATTTAATTATGAAGGAAGGTTAATTTTATCGATATCTCGGTCACTTCCGAGGAATTACATGTATTTAATATAAGGTGGATAATTATTTAACTAGAGCATTTAGGAGAAGGAAGGAGTCGAACAGGCTCAAGGAAGTAATTCCATCAGGAAATGAAACCTAAAAGAATGAAGGTATAGGACAATTATTAACTAATGAATGGCAGAATTGTGGATCATTGCAACGGAGAGTTCTACTAAAGATATGGTCGGGGAAGCAGCCGAAAAGGCAGTTTAACCTATGAGCACATTAGATACAACTCTAATATGCCTAGAAAATTATAATAATATACGCCAAAGAGAAACTGAAAAGAAAAATGTCGACTTGATTGGGGCTGAAGCCTAGGTCCCCCACTTATTTCGTAATGCGTCAAAATTACATATTCTTACACAGATTGTAAGGCAAGAGTGCTTAACGGGATGCATCCCAGGTCAAACAAGTTTTCCGTGTTCCACGAAATTTCCTTTCCAAACAATAGGCAGGAAACCTTTTCCAGCCCCTCAATTTAATCCACGGAAATACAAGATTATGAGCCCTTGACTTCCGTAATATGTCACAAAACTTACATCCTCTTCAATCACTCAACGGAGGTTAATTGCCTCTCAGAAAGAAAACGGTCATCTTCCTCAGTGGTATTTGCTTTCGCACAAACTCTCTTGGACATCAAATGAGTGGGTCCAAACCTTGGAATCGTCATCTCGAGGAGAAAAAGTGGGAGCGTGGAAAGCAATCATCGCTCTTGAAGGGCCCACAAAACGACTGACAATCAAAAGCTGCTATCTTAGGGTCTAGTTCAATGGAAGGCAACCGTTTTTGGACCCTTTCTGCCTAAATGTGGGCAAATGAAGAGGGAGAGAGAGAGAGAGACGCTGGAGAGTTAATGAGTGGTTAGAGTAGGTGTAAGAGGAGTGGCTGTTGAGCGAACGTTGGTAAAAGGGCGTGAAGTTTGGGAAGGCAGAAAAACTTTTCGGGACGGAATGGGTGGACAACTAATGTGGGAAAATAGCGGGAGGAAAGGGAATGACTGGGCGCAAATTAGGAGCGTTTGGCAGGGGAAAGGCGCTGAGATTCCTGTCTTCCGGGAAACAAACAGGAGCGAAGGGCAACGGCGATTACTATCAGAGGACGGTCGATAAGATGAGTGATGAGTGAGATAAATCGAACTGAAAATGGAAATGATCAACCTTGATTTGACATCAATTCAGCGCTTGGGACGGGCGCCTTATCATAACATTAATCGATTTTATTTAAGTGATTAAATCTGAGATCATGGGAGTGAAAAACTGAAATTTAGCTTTTAAGTTCTTTTCAGGAGGAGAGTTCAGTATAACTTGTTTTTCACAGTGGTCGTAAAAAAGGAAATGTAAATTTGTGATTTTTCTTCTTGAAATCAACAAAGAGAGTCGCGCTCAAGTATCCATAACTCCATTATTCATTAAATAACAATAACTTTATTAATTACTATAATTATTTATTTCATAAGAAAAATATATTTCTTAAAACTTTTAAAATTATAAAAAATAGTTGGGCGAAAATGAAAGACGTCAAACGACCGCCCAGACGGACAGCTTGGTCATGGTTAAGTTTATAAAAATGTAAGGTTAGTCTTGTTACGAAAAAATCGTAATAAAATAAATAAAGGAAGATGAAATGGAATATTCAAAGAGGATAAATAAAATTATGAATGTTTTACCAACAAATAATTTCTTTAATGATGGAGTAATTAGAATATTGACCTAAATGGAAAGGTACTTGAGATGAAGAATAGCTTTTGGATTTGGGGAATTGATAGTTATCAGGAAGACAGCACGACGGATGCATTATTTGCCTAAAAGAATCAAAAATCAAACATTTTATGTTTAATTATTTAATGGACTCTTTGGTACTCACTAGATGAAACCAAGTGAACACCATATTTATTTGATAAACTTACACGAAGTTCCACAAAGCGTGAGGTACAGACGACCTATTGTAAAGTTTGTAAACGAAGAGGATTGAAAATGTATTCATATTATCATATGTAACTGCATACATGTGTAATTATTATATACAATGTATATTGCATTCAATTATAATTAGTTATTATTTAAAATCTTTGTAAAAAAGGCAGAAGAGAGAATAACTTGTTTACTTTGTATCTCGTATTTAAGTATTTCCTTTCGCCTGCATATATTTAGCAGAATTACATCACTCTTAAGGACGAGCAAATGTATCCATGCCATTAGCGGAATTCGAACCTGCGACCGCGAGATTAGGTGGCGCAAATGTCCCTCTTTCCCACCAAGGTCAACTCCTCTGTCAGCTTTTGTAATGTTGAATATAAGAAGAGAAGGCGGGATTCCGTGAATCGTTCGCCGCTTGCAATTTATAATATCAAATGGACCTAGCTGGATTTAATCCTTTTCAGTGGTATGAATTTCAATTTCCTGCGGCTGCTAGACACTTGGAAAAGAAAAAATACCGTGAGCCTCGTGTTTCGTCGGGTGCTGTAAAGAAGCTAAATTGAATCGTTGGATTGTTTGCATCCAATCCTTCTCCTATTTTGATAACGTATCTGATTACGATTTGATTGGCATTTCATACCGTGACCTATCATCCCAGTCCTCCTCGTGAACTCAAAAATAGACGGCAAGATCACACGCAACTTCGCAGGAAATGTTATTGGTATCGACGGTCTTTATCAGAATTATTGACGGAGCGCTGACTGAAGGTAATTTATATGTTAAACATGAGGTTTATCTGAGACAAGATACAGGGTACCTGCATTTTATTTCGATCAGAGATTTCAGTGATAATAATTTAGATCGTTAGTTGTACTAGAATCAGATATTTGGCATAAAAATTATGCGATAAAAAGAACTTCGTGTTAATACATTGCTGAAATAATTAACGATGTTTATGCTACATTTTTTAAGTATATGATAACGCATGTTGTCATTGATTGCACAAAAATTAATCTAAGAAAAGGAAATTTTTGGACTGAAATCAGAGCGTCATAAAAAATCTGTGTTACAGATCGCATTAGCTAAAAGTAAACACAATTGTATTATTACATCGGATGAATAAGCTTCACTTTGCAACTGGAGTTTCCATTAAAATATGAATTACGTTTTTCTTGTGATGCCCGATATCTTTAGATTTTTCTTGGTATTAAAATGAAATTCCTTTTAAAATTTTTTTCCCGTATATCATATGATTAAGTAGGTATCTATCGGAACTTAAAAGAGTGGGGATATAAATGAAGCTAATGAGACAATGAGGGAGAAAAAGCCTTTACTACCGGAAACCTCAATGATCCAGCAGTATCGGACACGATAATTGATGGTGATGGGAAAATACGCCGCCATTATTTCTTTAGCGGAGAAACTTCTAAAGAAACCTTTTATGAACGGTTTCAATGGCCCTCTCATAACCAAAATTATATGGATAATGCTGTGGGAGCGTGATGAATATACCCAGCCTAGATGGGATTTTGAATCGAATTCCTTAGCGGTCTGCGCTCTTTGAAATCATCACTGGTGTTTAACTTCGCTAAGAACGGTCCTCCCTTGACAACCATTTATGGAAGATAGATTCTTCCTACGCACCATTTACTTCGTCTACTTTCTCTTTCATTGGAACTATTCCACCCTTCCTTTTTCTAACTTATCTGGCGAGTGATTTTCCTTGAAGAGTTGGAATCAATTCCTAAGAGGGCATCCATCCAAATATTTCAAGGCTTCCTTGCATATTTATTATAAATTGATTTATAGGATAGTCCTACGATTAAAAATTCAGTGTGACGCTTCAGAGGAATGAGACGTAATTGACGAAAGAGTAGATTCATTAGGTACAACACCTTAGTTAGAATTTCGGTATGTACACCGTTAATTCACGAAAAAATCGCTAAATATATGCCATTGTACTAGTACATTAGTATATGCCACTCAGTAAAAAATGAACGCCAATTCTCAAGAAAATAAAAATTCTTCCACTCTCATTATCAAATCAAAACTTGTACATCCACCTCGCTTACAATCACGTTTTCCTCATTGCTTTGAACTACACGCAAAATTCTTTTAGTTTTTTAATCACAGTTCTGGAACTGTGATTATCAATAATAAATCATTTTCCGTTTTATTTTAGGTGATATTATACTCTCTTATCAAAATTCTCCCTATTAAATTAAAACTTACAAAGTATTTTTCTTTAGAATTAAATATTTTTTCTTCAGGATTGTAGATAAAACATAGAAAGTTACAATGATTGAGGAGAAGCAACATTTCCACGAACATTTCCTTCCCAGATCTCGGCCACTAAACATGTAAACCGAATTCAGATAAAATCGTGGAGATAAAAGCTAGATACAAGTTTTTAAAAATTCATTGTGATGTCAAATAAAGAGCTTTTTAAGTTACATTAAAATGTAGGAACTCTCAGTTATTCAAGTAGTGAAAGAAAAGCAAAGCAAAAGAAAAGCAAAGTGAAAGGCTGAATGCCTCTTGCAACTATTATCCCAAGTTATGAGTGCTATTTAATTTAGCATTGAATCTCGCATTAGAAAATATATTTTCTCGTGGGAGAATGAAAGTTATAGAATGATCTATTTCATATACATTTGTGAACAACGATTTTATAATCCATTATGTAAATTATAAACTATCGCCGGCATGTTTTAGGCGAGTACCCCTTGGAAGGAATTCAGTAGAACCATGGTTCCCTTTAACCTTGCACACACCTCATTAAATCAATCACTATCTTAAAAAACACATCGCATGCTCGGATAGAAATAACATCTCTGGTCCGAGATACATAGCTGCTAGATTCAAAGAGCGCCCAGAGCAGAAATCTCAGCGCTTGCTCTTTCTAACTGTATCCTTATCTAACACGCTAGAATCATGTTCATGAAAAAATGAAAAAGAAAATGATCCAAATATTTTCCTTCTTTAAGTACATACCATTAGTCACTCTAAAGGGTTCTTTTCTCAATACTTTGTATTCTTATAATCTTGCTTTCTGCATTCTTCGCGTTTTTGCTATAAAACCAGTTACAACTCTTTGGTTCTTGAGCTGTCCACCATATCTAGGGTGCTCTAATATTTATTGTCACTTTCGTTTGAAGGAATATTTAAAATTTTTGAGCTTTGTCATATCCACTCATAAAAGTAAAACGTATTCTTCCTCATTCTTAGGTACTTTAATCCGTTCTAATTTCAGCATACCTTATTACGCTTCTCTTGGATCCAGCAATTAGCCAAAAGCAATGTAATTAAGCTTTTTTTATGCATTTTTTTAAAGCATTAATTTCTATTTCAATGCAATGAATGGATACCATTGGTTTTCCTAAATTGTCTATGCAGAGAATTTTTGCGGTATTTTTGCTTCAATTGCAATTCTGGTTAAAAAATTTAGTATTTGGAAGACATTTCTTACTATCTAAAAAACCATGAAATTCACATTCAGCAATATTTTAATTGTTTATATAACAATAATTGATACTAATATTATGCAATAATAATTGATTAACTATAAACTTATTCTTAATGGTACCAATTACCCATAAGACACCAATCAAGCTTAATATAGCTTAATAGTTTTACCTACTAGTTGAACTTGGATAGTTTAAGGGTGTTTACCATTTTCTTTAATATCTATTATTAATTTTTCTATTAGGTCATACCTTTCATATTTGATCTTTTATGTTATTTTATGTTTTACATTTTATACCTACTATTACCAAATAACCATCACCAAGTTTTTATGCGTTCGATAAGTTTTTGGAATCCCTAAATGTTAAGCTTATACATTTCTTAGTCAATCTACTCGTGAGAGGGCTTATTTTCAATTACGCAGACTCGAATAAAATCTTGCGATGCACTTAGTTAAATCGAGGACAGAAATTCAACTTTCACTTTCGTTACACTGATGTATAAATTAACATAAAGTTTTCGTTTTTCACTCTTTATACACTTTCTGGATAACAAAGTCTTCGTTCAGAAGTTTAATACTTATTCAGTATCCAGTTTTGAGGAATTCTTAAGCATGTTTATCGGTAGACCAACCGTCTTGCATCTTCCTAGCTTCTCTTCATCAACTATATATTGTAAGTTTCTCTGTTTGACTAGAATACGTAGTCTCTTATCATACTTATCGCTCATTCCCTTTTTTCAATAAGAGAGATGGAGTAACGTGCCGTTGTTACTCCCACTCACCTTCCCTCAACGTCAATTACCCCTTCCGCTAACTACTACCACCTCATGCAGGCCCTCTCTCCTGCTCCGTTTTCCCTAGTCTATCCATTCCCCACCCTCTTCTCCTTCTATCGCATTCGTTATGAAAAGGGCCTCGATCGACGCTGCCTATCTCTCCCTCGGATATCTCGCTTCGTTTTTTTCTTCTTCTTAGCCCATTAGCGTCGCTCCCATATGCAAGGGGCGAAGGAGACTCTTGACGGGCCGATACTATCGGAAATCGGGAGCAGTGTCTCGGGGCGCTCCTTTGCAGAGTCATGCTTCTTTCGGAGGCCATTCTCCGAAGGCAAAGGCGTCGGCTGCGAGTGGTATGAGGGGAGCTGCGCCCATCCTCGAACAGATTCTTAGCTGATAAGAGCAAGAAGTAAGAGGAAAAAAGCTCGGGATGAATGGGAATAATAAGTAAGGAGTTTAATCGTTGACGTTAAATGCTGCGAAAGCGAAACGGGAGGGAATTACGGGATAAGAGATGGGCAGCAATACGAGTTAGCTCTTCTGCCGTCTCTTAGAGGTGAACAGCGGTGTCGATAATGGTTTAACAAGAAATTCAATGAACATCGATTTACATGCGGTATCGGAGACCTTTGCAACCTCGGTTTTTCTGAGAAAGAGGAGAATCAAAGGAGAACGATTTTTTCATTGATTTCATGGGTAATTTTTAATGAATTCTCTGACTATGCTTAAAAGGTGGGTTCAGTCGCACAAGCCTGTTGTCTAAGTGAGCGTACTTAATTTAAAGCAAATCAGTTGATGACATTTTGTAATTGCAGTTTATGAAACCTAAGACAAGAAAAGGACAAATGAATCCATGAGAATATTTTTTTAAAGCTGATACATATGCATTAGTCTTGTTGAATAATGATCGAGCTCAATTTATAGAGTAGGAAAAACATTAATTCTTCGTAATCAGCCATCAATAATTTTCGGAAAGTTTCACAAATATTTAAAATTCAGATAAATTAATTCTGATAAAAAATCGGATAAAGAACAAAGGAATTCAGATAAGATAATCGTTATACGATAAAGATCTCCAAAACTCTAGAGGAGACACCTCATAAAAATATAAATCATTTAAAAAATGCGGTGGTTCGTGAATGGCTATTAAAGGATTACTTTTCATGCGATAGTTAACTTATATTTTAATTTGTTTTAAATTTAATTACAACAAATTTGAAGTGATTTACTTCAAAAATACGCTCAACAAACTAAACTCCTAAGTGACTTACTTCAAAAATACGCTTAAGAAACTAAACTCCTTTACTCCACGATGAATGTCACCGAAATTTGTTGTCACAGACAGAAGCTATTTTGAAAATAATTTTTCACCGCCCGACATGTTTGCGATGGAGCAAAAAGAAGCTGGAATCAAAGATTTACGTTTCAAGTGAGATAATAGTCGGTGAAAAACCTAATATGACTATCCAGTTGGACGAATGAGCCTTTAGAGTTGACAGGAGAAGAATGCATTGCGTGACATTCCTTTAGCTTTTGTAGCACTGTCACCTGGATACCTTAGGGTGAAGACCAGTTTCCACAACAGAATTTTGCGGAACCTCTTCTCTACCTATTCCAAGTCCCATTCAACGTCATATATTGCAGCCGCCTCCACCAGAGAGAGATTTTCTGAAAGGCATGACCATAATCATTCTTCTTAGAGCTTAAGGGATGTTCGCCTTATATAGTCGAATACCGTTTTTCCACGTGATATTTCTAGGTCGCGTTCACGCTCTTTTTGCGCCTGTTTAGCCACGCTAATTAGTATCGATCCTTCTGTAATATATAGTCACTTCTTTTACATCCTATATTTTTGGAAAGATTACACACCTATGTTAATTTAGCTTTTTCGACTTTTTTTGCTTTGCATCCGTAACATTACGAATTACTGCACTAATGTAATGACTTTACAAGTATTATAATCACTATAACTAATAAACTCTTCTCGTAAATTAACCGAATAATATTAATTTATTTTATCAAATAGGTTTTTTTAAATCAATTAAGTGGAAAACTGAATATTTCTTCAACAAGAATCCGACATCTGCTTTCACAGAATGTCTGCTACGTTTAAAATACGTCAACTTCGGTTTTAAGTTCGGTTCAGTACAATCTTATTTACGATAATCGTATATCGGCATTTCATTTATTACATAATTATTCAAAATATTTTTCATAAAATACGGTTATCCGTAACGAGAAGCAAGCAAATGAAATATCTGACATGTCTCTAGTTTGTGAGAACGAAAATCGAGGTAGTTACATGGTAATTTTACTTGAGCAGTTACGCCGTGATGCAAGACATGCACCAAGGGTATTGCCACCCAGAAGTTAAATTCATAAAGACCGAAGGACAGAGCGGTGTTTTCCTAAGTAATAATGCTATAGGAAGTGATTCGATTGAAATGAAAGGAGGTAACTGAAAATGCACTATATAATGCCGTTGTAATGAAGATGCTCTTGGCTACCATAGTGAGGTATTATGCTCGGCCTTGATGGGTTAAATCACGGAGGAAGAATTAGAGCGAGAGTTTCGAGGACAGATTCGTTTAAAAATTCCATCTTTGCCACATAAAAGTTTTATCATAACGACCCAATCAACTGTATAAAATATTGAAAGTGTGGGTATACCTAGCACTAGAGTAACTAACTTGAAAACTTGGTAATTACAATGATTTGCCTTTCAGGTGCACTTTACCTACGCTAATTTTTGGACTCTAATGAAACTATAAAATTTTTAGTCACATAACTAATCTACGATTGTGCTCTACTAACCGTCTTTCAGTGTGCAGCAGCAGTTTTATGCCCTACAAAGTCTATCTTCATAACCCAAGATAAAGCATATTGTTCGCCGGTAATAGAAAAATTAAAAAACCCAAGTAAATGAATACCAAGAGTAAAAAATGCAAACTGAAGAGCCCAAGAGAATGGTAATATGGTAGTATTTAAATATTGCTCCAACAGCTGAAGTCATTTCGCACATATGAGCTTCCACCGGGAATCGAACCACTTTCAGCAAAGGCGAACGTGCATTTGGCTATCTGGTAGCACATTAGCGTCTAACCCTAGCACCAAATTCCTTGGGATTTTGCGCATTATGAGGTCGGCCAATGCAAAAGAGAGGAACGTAATTTATGCTACGTATCCCGATTATGATTTATACTATAACATGCAGTATATACCTACTTCTTCCACCAAAACCGTGTCTCCTAACGACCGCAAAATCTAGTGAGGAGAGTGTCACACGATGCTTTACAGTGGTGCTCATCTGTATCCTTTTATTTCTCTGAAAATCTCTCCATTCTTCTCTTCCCTCCCCATCTGATATCATGTTTGCGGGTGTAATTTCTTGACGGCTCTGAGTGATGAAGGTGGGTGGATGTAGCCAAGCGTTTTTATGTAGAGAGAGAAAGGGAAGATGCTTCTTCGGAGGCCTTCAGACCTTCCTCCCGCACATCTCCTTTCCACTCTCAAAAAAGGAGGAAAAAATCCTTCTTTGCGCAGTTCCATTTCCAAGTATCTTCATCCTTCCAAAAATCTCATCCCTTAAATCTTCGCTACGTTGCTGTTGTTAAAGTTTCTTTTCCCTGTTACGTTCTAAATTAGTCTCGGATGAGAACCGTTTGAGCGCGTCTCAAATGATAATTTCTCTAAAAGCAAACTCAAAGAGATTTTTCTTTTTTAATTTTAAATTTATTTTAAATGCTTTCAATAGAATAATTTCTCAACTTAAAATGGAATGGCTTTGTAATGCTTTTTTTCAAGCTGTAGTTGTTTGCAGCGGTCTCTGCTTTTATTATAATAAGGCGATCCGTCGCACACCTTTCCGGGAATCGCTGTGGTTAGTAGAACCATGGTCAAGTGTTAATGGACTAAAGGAGGTTAATGCTCATAAATACAGGAGTGTTCGTTATTAGTTTGTCGCAACTGCAATAACCCCGTCTTGAACACCACCACTACGGTCAATGTTTTTAATCTCTAGAATTACTCAAAATTTATCATTTGATAAACTAACAAATAAATGATTTTAAATATTTTAACTATATCACGAAAATTAATTATATTAATATTATTCAGCAATGCGTTTTATAATATTATTTAATAAAACTTATGATTCAAACATTTGTATTTATATTGAGATTTCTTACACAATGAGTAATAATGATTTGCAATAATAATAATTAATTTTTGTCGTAAAAAATAGCTTTCATAAAGGAACTTAGTTTAAGTCCAAATTTTATTTTGAGAAGGAAAACTTAAATCCCCTTCTACACCGATTATACTCAGGTAAAATGTATATATTATGACAAAATGGGCATCTAAAACGCTTGGTGTGAGAATAGGGTGTTCACAAATTTAATTTAACGTCTATGTCTCTTAACGAAGAAACAAATTTGGCATACTTTTATGGATCACTTTGATATTGAATATAAGTATAATTGAACTACCACAGAGTTAATGGCAATTTATATTTCTATAATCAAATTTTTAATCCAATTTTACGGTATTTGGTCATTGTATTTCTTTTAATCATTATTTTCTGATTATAAGTAAAGATTCTCAACTTTGTGGTAGGTAGCCGTATGTGAGCATTTCTGCTTAACTAAATTCGCTCACAGGTTTGATCTCCGAAGTGCTGAATTTCGGGAGCCAACTAAGTTAGCAGTCAACGAATGAGGTTAAACAGCCTATTGGTAAAGTAAGTTGGAGCCGATCCACAAACCGCTGATCGTTAACGTATTTACACGATTAGGTTGTTGGCTGTTGATCAGCGGCAAGTAATTGAGAAGTTCCAGAGTAACCGGATATATAATCAGAATAATTTGATCGCTATCCAACCTTTTCTGATCTGGAGCTATTTCAGTTAGCTAGGATTATTCTTAACTTTTTACAGAAGTATTATTTCAATCTTCTGCAATCAGTGCCATTAAAATTAAAACCGTTAAATTCTCGCTACGTTAATCTTTTCCACTGACAATTCAAACATTCACTTTTATTGTTTTCCAGAGACTTGAAATCACTATAGAAGAGTCGGTAATTCCGCCCCTGAGGACAATAAAATTCATTTAACTTATCGCACCTATCTTATTTCAGCGTCTAAGAAAAAGCCTCCTGGTGCTATCGCCCTTTTTTATTTAATCTATGTATAATCTTGCATAGTAAATATCTATAACTTGAATAACACAACTTAAGTCTTTACGTATCTAGTGTATATTTTCCCTACCTACGTCAAAATATGAAGTCTTCTAAATGACATAATGAAATATATTAAGCATACATCTACACCTCACTTACATCTACATAAATGCCTTGCAAGCCGCCTTTTGGCGTGTGGCAGGGGGTGTTAACACCAAGAGTAGAAATAATACACATTAATTAACACATTAACGATACAGGTTTAATCAATCGATATAAATTAAATTCCAATATAAAATCTTCAAGGGTTTCTTAGCCGACAGTTAATATTATCGTTATTTAATTATTTTTACACATCCCATCCTTTTCTTCATTCATTCGATTTGGCAAAAAAAAATTAAGATAAATGGCTCCACTCTAAGTTTTTCGCATTATTTGACATGCCATCTTATCTTTCATGCCTCGAATTCATCCGCTCCCTCTGTTCCCGCGCCATTTTCCCTTCTTCCGCTTTCTTATTTTCATCTCTGAAGACCTTGATGCGAGCCCCCACCCACAACAATCTTCCCTTTTCTCTCCTTACTTTCAACTCCTAACGGCTAATGTCTTCCCCTTCCTTTTTTTCCCTCTCCTCTCTTGAATGACGGGCTTTGGTTGAAATATGCCCCGCTAAGTGCATGGAAGAAGTTTTCCCAACGCTTTTATTTTTTGCTTGTTTTGTTTCAGGAAGGAAACCGCCGTAGTCATCCCAATGTCGCTGATGTGTACTGGTCTCAGAAATTTCTTTCTTTCCCCTTCTCCACTCTCTTTCTCATTTTACCTCGTTTTATCTCTTTTTTTCGCCCGAGAGGTCCTTTATAAGTTCATTGTCAAGAGAAATGCTCAAACGCCGACACTAACTCGCCATCTCGGCGTAATTTCCTTTTAAAATTATATTTATACATTTTTCATTACGTGGGGAAAATTGTTTGGAATTCTCATTAAGTTGTTACCTCCCGTAAGCTCCCATGATACGACGCAATTTTAATTCTGACAGAGCAGCACTTGTGTAAAATCCTTCGCATCGGATAAGTGAATTACCTTTCCTCACTGTCAAGCGTTAACTCAACGTCTAGAAGTTCCGAAATTCATCGGCGGAACAATTTTTTATTGTATAGTATCGTATAAAAGAAAATACAGTGTTTTAAAAACTCCTCGTCAATTATATCAACGTTATATAGGTTAATTTAGTACATTAGAGAAGCAGACGTAAAAATAAATATAAAAAAATTACTATCGCAAAATATGCGATAAAATTTTCGGTTTTAATAAAAGTAACAGGTTGGTAGGTCGCTTGGTTCTAAACACCCCTTACTTCATACGATGGAAGATAGAAGCATATTCAGAGGCTGCTTCAGAGGCATAAGGAATTAATTTTTGAGAACATCCTGGACATGGGCAGAGGAAGACCCATCTATGTCTTCATAAATACCCTGCGAGCCAGCTTTCGGTGCGTGGCGGGGGGAGACAGAATACGAATCAGTTAAATAATTACACATATAAATAAATACATAACATTGGATGGGTAGTATCAAATTAAATAAACAAATAAATAAATAACGTCTTTACTTCGGGCGAAATTGAGACCTTGGAATCTCCTCTTCCATTCATCATATCGTCAATGCAAAGAAAGTTAATAAGTTAATATTAAAAGTTGACTTAAGTCAGATTTGCAAAGATGTAGTTGTGGATTTAAAAAACCTAAGTGAAGCTTAGGATAAAAATATCCACAGCAGGGAAACACCCACAAAGAAGGGGATATGAACAACCTGCACAGACCTACTAAGAGTAAAAATACAGCATAAGAGGCGACGGTAAGTCTAAACTCTCTCCAAACGGAAATACCAGCTTCATTATAATTTTTTCTTAAGGCATAACTCCCGAAGGTTGATAAAATGTGAAGTTAAACATTTTTCTGAAATTTCTGACATAATAAAATATCAAAGGAATAACAAGTGTGAAAAATAGCGACACGACTGGGACTCGAACCCAGGTCTCCCACTTTCCGGGCAGGTATTCTAACCACTGAACTACCGTGCCGCGTCTCTCTCACACTGTTAAGGGAATGCTTTGTGAGCAAGACTGGCAGTCTCCACATAGTGGCACAACCTGCCGTCCGAGGTCCTCACAGAGGCAGCC
>KZ308149.1:1358546-1382286 GCA_000376725.2 Ladona fulva | reverse complement strand
TCTGAATCCATAAGACCGCTCTTTTGTTCCACATTTTCTTCATTAAAATAAATTAAAATCAAACTTTTTATCAGAAAACGAATTCAATAGCTGAACGAACAAAAAAGGAACATTATATTAACTTTTGGCGTCATTAGGAGGGTTGGGAAACAAAATTATTTAAATACGGAATACGTTTCGGGAGCTGAAGTCCCGAAAAGGTCAAACGAAGCCTGAAGGCTGCAGGTTCCCCGCCTCTGGTCTAGTTGATAGCGAGGTCTGGGTTAGGTCGCGGTGGTTACACCACTCTCCCAATACAGGTTGGGAGTAGGAAGAGCATTAGGCCGAAGAAAAAATAGTATCAATAATGAAGTATCATCATTACATCACCAACAGACAAACACAAGAATAATAAATGGAAAAGAAGGCTCTGGAAAACGTTTTTGATTGATCAATAAATCCTCACAAAACGAATTTTCGACATAGCACCCTGGCTTCATTGCTATATTCCTCATAGCGTAAAAAAAACTTAAAACTTTAAAAATCTGCAAAGGCAAGGAGAAACGTCTATAAAGCAAAAGAACACGGGTATGGTAATACATATGAGTTATTCTTCTCTCCCGAAGATGGCAACATAATTTCCGAAATACGTATTGAGAGCAATACTTGCAAAGTGCGACCATGGAGAACCCTAACCCCCGGTGGTTGGAATTTTCCAACGGTTATTTTGCTCGTAAAAAACGGCGTTTTGGAGCTTTTCCTGAATTCTGAGGAGAAACATGTTTAAATAGCTGATCATCGCAGGGTTTTTCAAACTCGAGTCTCACGAAATCGTTTCGAAATCATTTTACATTTAGTTTTAATGGGAGATTATTCCCCAATATTTACTCACGGGAGGTTATCCATAGCCGAAGAGGGCCTGTTTTTTATCGACGTCACCGAAGAGAATTTTCCAATAAAGTTTCAGTCATTCGGTAGACCTGGGGAAATCATTGTGTTGCGCGTTGCCATAATCCAGGCGCTCCCAAACTGTTCCGTGCAAGTTTTCAAAGGAATAGGTTAGCTGACGCTCACCGGCGACTGCTTTGACCTTCCTATTCCAATACCATTTCGTGTATTCAGAGCAATGGATGTGAAAACAAAGGAAGGGGCCGAACCGAACTAAACAATGATAGTCCTTTAGCGAGACTCACTCGAATGAATTAAAGATTGAGAACTCTGAAGGGAGTATAAAAAATTTTCCGTGTTTATATGATACTGAGGTTAATTATAACCTGATTGATAATAATATAATAACCCTTTATTGATAATTCTATCAATATAGTGATAAGAAAATATCAGTACGACGAGTATAAAAAGAAATGCATTGGCTGTTTTCTAACGTAAAATATTCAATCTGTGATGGAGACAATCATTGTGTTGTAATTGAAACGAGATTGACATATTTTAACAGAGCGGAATAATCAGTATTTTTACTTGAAAAACATCCCAAAATCACATAATACAAATATGATGCGTTTAATTGCTCTATTTATTACCGAGGCGCGTGCGTCAATTGATAGTTAATATAGCCAAAATAGTTTTTAGTTATCCTATTCTCATATTGTTTTCATTCAAATTGGGTTAAGATAAGTATTTCCACCCTCTGAAAACTTTCGTAACTAGCGATATTTATGAGAAAGTATTCCTTATTGTACATACGTATTAAATGGTATGAGACAATTTATTTAACGAACATTGTAAGTTTACTCCCTTTTTTATGATATTTTTACAACACCATTCCACGAGAAGAGTGAAAATTCTGACATATTTATTTTCTTTTTTATAAATATTTTGTAATTATATAGTGAAAGCTCGTCCAACGAGTATTTTAGCAGTCGAAGCTTTTTCGCTGTTTTTCGGGAATAACGAATAAATAACGAATACCGACTCGGCCAACGAATGCTTTGGTGAACTCTCGTATACAAACGCGTGCAAGGAAAAATAAAAAATGAAACACAATAGATCTCCCTATTCATCCTTAAACATCAAGAGGCACCATAGCTTTCTGACAGTATTTATGCGCTTATCTTGGGATTCGGGAAAATACGGAAAATTTCGTTTCGTCCATAGAATATGATTACAGAACGAAATATGATCATGTAGTTCCGTGTAATTCGATTCTCGTTGGAACGACACTGCATTTTCCTCATTTGGTTATTTAACTCAGAGTTGAACAGCGTACTAAACATCGAGAAAACGCTCGTGATGAATGGAGATAGTTGTAGATAATTGAGAAAACGGAAGTGTTCCTCAGGGTGGAGCCCCGTAATTCCAACAGCATAGGCGACGTATGCCTAGGGTGATAACACGTCCGTCGTGTAGTAAGTGGGCGTAAAGCGAGCCAAGGGTTAGGACCGCTCCGCTCCCCGTGTTTTGTCTCCACCCTCAAAAGGCCCGCGGCCCTCATCCACCACCACTTACAACCACGCTGACAGTCTTGGCAAAGGAAAGAAATAGAAACGTAAGAAAGCCATTGTTTATTGGACGAGGAGAGCAGCCAGTCATTGTCATGATAATGGTTTCAGGGTGGGATTTCTCCCATAGGACGGGGTTTAGAGAAGGATAAGGAAAGGGAATAGGAGGAGAGGATAGGCAAAGATAGGAACTGCTGGCTCACTCTGTGGTGCTCCACCCAAGATGCCTGCGGGACTATCCCTTTACCGCACCTTCGCTTCTTGGGAGGTACGGAGAGGGTAGGTGGATTTCCCGCAGTCTACGCTTAGCGTTTTAGGCTTGTAAAATGCATTCTATGAGATTTATCGTGGATGCGTCCGACAGAATGGCAAGTTTAAGAACCCGTTTTGCCGCGAAGATCAGAGACGGCCGGCGATTTAATGCGCCCGTGGTAGTTAGATGGTTAGATACAGGTGGATGAGAAGTAATATGCGGAGGAGTAATTGCGAGGTTGCTAGCCTCTCTACAGTGATAATTTCAGGGACGCTGAATGGAGGCAGGGAATTTTTGAAACGCCCGCGTCTGGATTTCCCGACGTTCTTCGTTAATCTCCGCATCAGCAGAAACAACTCGACGTTAAGTCCTGGTGATCGATAAGACATGGAATAGTTCCAACGTGAAAGAAAAGATGAAGTTCGAATTCATGATTCAACTTGTAATAAATGAACCATGAATTTGTGTAGCGGATATAAATCGGCGGTATAACTATGGAAATCGAAATTCCAAATTTCGAAATATAATATTATGGAATGTTTTTCAGACTGCTTGTTATATGGTCATTAGCAAAATATTAGAAAAAAAACCGCTGTACATTGTCAAATTCCCACGCTTAATGAGCAGTTATCTTGCCGAAGTTGATTTTGAAGTTAATCTATATGATATCCGGTGGACAGTTTTTAATATTATAAAATATAAATTAATATGAAATAATGCTAATTTTATGAAAATATATGGAATAACTTATAATGTGTAATATAAAATAATGATACAAATAAGAGTAACAAGGAAGAATTTATGGTTAATAGTACAATTCAATAAACCATTTTTATAAGAAATTTTACATCTCACGTCGAAAATTTTCCTGCTGCCGATTTTAGAAGAATCATCCGAAGTAGACCATCGTAAGACCATCATGGTAGTTTCGCGACAAAAATAATCATTGCATTCCTATTCAATATTATTGAAAAAATTTTATCTCAGAGTTTAAAAATTCGGCAATAGGAATAACTACAGAAATCCATAGTATCCATAATAATAACTTTACTTCATCGCTGAATAAGACAATATCCTCCTGGGCTTCGGAATTAGGTCCTAATGATGCAGTATTGCTGCGAAACCCGAGTCGTCGTCGTTTCACTCAGTGGTAAAGTAATTATTATNAGTCTTGCTCACAAAGCATTCCCTTAACCACTTTCCGGGCAGGTATTCTAACCACTGAACTACCGTGCCGCGTCTCTCTCACACTGTTAAGGGAATGCTTTGTCCCAGTCGTGTCGCTATTTTTCACACTTGTTATTCCTTTGGGATCTTCCGTAGGTTTTTAATCTACTAAGACACCTTCCTTTCCTTTAATCCATAATAAAATATGTTAAATTGATCGGTATCAATTATCACTCAAGTTGTGGAAACATATAATCGAGTAGTATTCTACAATAAACATTTTCGACCATCGAAATTTCACACGAAAAAATAAGCGATGCAGTGCTAAAATCTGTAAAAGTTTGAATATTTTATTTTTGTGAGGACGGGTAGGGTTTAGCTCAAAGCCTGGATCAACCCCTCGGAGTTAGTTTTGGATACCCCCGGCGGATATGCATGAGGAGATCCCACGATACACCCCAATCTTTCCAGAAAGTATTTCGGAGGCACGCAGATTCAGGCAGATTTTCACTAAAGCGAAATTGATTGCTGATGCGATCAATTTACAGCATCAGCTACAAATACCCCACACCAGCAGACTCGAATCATTGTGGGAAGCCCCTATCTATCCACTTCGCATCCCTTCGCTGAAACCGCACCCACCGCGTGTATCGTCCTAATACGATTTCCATTATCAATAACCCAATTTGCAACGAATCATCTCCTTATTGAGACGCTTTGCTCCCCTTTTTCGCTCTTCTCTCGCATTCAACCGAAAGCCCCTTCCTCACGGGCGGCCAAGCGCGCATCTTCTTGCAGCATTAACCCCTTTCATTTCCCATCCTTTAACCCTCACGTCAACTTTTCCCTTTCGTGAAAACCTCGGGAGAATCGGCGTCAATAGCTTCCCCGAACTCCTCCCACTCACCCTCATCCCCTTGTCTCATTCACCTGTCTCATCCCATCTTCTCCAGCACCGTACGCCCACGCTCAACCCACTCCCGACGCTCCGCTTCCATCAATCTTTTCCCTCGCCACTCGCTTTTCCGGAGCGCAAAACCCTTCCACGAAATATTCATGAAACTTTTATCAATTAATCAGGGGTCTTCCGACCCTCTTCTGCCATCCTTTCGTCTTCCCTTCGCCTCGACTTTAAAACACCACGCGAGCGGGGGCGTGTCGAATATAGCACCCCCTTGAATTTATAAGTGCACCCCTTTGCGCTGCTTTCTTTTCCGAGGGTTTTGGCTGTGTTGAGATTGCTGAGAGGGCTTCGTCGCGTTAGTCATTCAACGGTGGTTGGAGCTTCCTTGCACGGCACTGATTTCTACGATGGAATGGAAGAGGGGAAGGCGATGATTGTGATTGCGAAAAGAAAACACTCTACACTGGAGATGTCTTGTGGTACTTTAATAGTAACAGGCTTAGTTATTTAGCGTCCAATGCGGAAAAAACGAAAAGGAGACCTTTCCTTCTATAGGTATGGTAGATGCTTAACGATTTTGGCAAGCGTTTATTGTTAAAAATCAATGGAGGAAAAATAAGAATAAATGAAATATTGTAAAATCAATTTCTTTCAAATAAATGCAAATTGGCAAACATGCATCGGCGAATCTGCCGTCGAAGAACACTAATATACAATAATAGAAATATTTCGAAGCTTTTAATTCATCCCGTATATTTTAAATGATAAATTAATATCGCAATCATCAACAGTCTGAGTAACATAAGAATACAATATCAAACGTATATACCGAAGATTCTATAAGACCAAGAATTTGTTGCAAAAAGCAATTTTATGTATTAAGAGTTTTAACTATTAGATCGTACATCATTCCTTTTAACGCATGTTCTTTTACAGCCAACTTAAATAAATTACAATATTTACAAGGCGTTACTTCATAGCTTTTTGGAAAAGAAAAAACAGCCTTTTCAGGAAGCCTTCCGAAAGAATTTTCCATAAGTTTTTTGTAACGCGTACACTAAAATATTTTCCGATTTATGACGGATTGAAATTCTTTAGCAGAATTTTAAGTATAAATGAAACAATCAACAATATGCCCTCCATGGTTCAGCAACCTGGCCGGCTGTTCACCTTCCCCTCACTCGGGCCAGTGCGTAACTACAACAAATAAGAAATCAGAACGATACTTTATCATTATTTCCACAAAATATAACAATTAACTATATAAGCGTTAATTCAAGCTATGTCACCTTAGAAAAACCAGTCCTAACTATGATCGTCATAATGAGAATTTAGATTTAGTGGAAATCTAGCCCATTTAGTTTATTAAGCAAAAAAATGTGATTCATTGGTTGTTTTTTTCCTTTACGCTTCAAGGAGTGAGGGTTTTGCGAAAGCGGACCCAGATTTGATTCCAAATTGAAGCTCATAAAAGCAATGATTTCAGCTGTCAAAGCATTGAGTATATGTACTAGTTACAAACATTTTTCAGGATGAATTCCTTTCCATTCCTTACCATCGTTTAGGTATATTGATAGGAATGTAATAGGAAATTTATTTACGATTATTTAATTTGTGTGAGAAAGTGTAGATTTTGTGCGAATACTAGAGGGAAGGTAAATAAACGAGTATTGTCTTTCTTCAAACATGAAATAAGACAATCATGCTTTAAGTAATATTTTTTAAAAGACTGAAGTTTCCCACACGTTTCTAAAGATATGCGTATTTCGAAGCTAATAAATCATCATCTATATTCTAAATAATATATTAATAATTAATCTCCAATATTCTGAGTAAATTTAGAATATAATTTCAGAATACATTGCAGAATTTTTAAGAAATAAGAAACATGCAGGTTAGAATTGGCATGGCCTTTTTTGAAATTCAGGCCATAGTTAAATATTTCCTGGCCTCTTTCAACTATTACTGCAAATTTCCTGAAGCATTTTAAGAATTCAATATTTTCATTGCAGTGGACTCAACTTATGCATTGAAAGAAGTTACATGATAAATCGGTGCCAAGACAGAGTTAAATTGAATTCGAAGTAAAGGAAAGGGTGTAGCTTAGAGGGAGGAAAGTTTATCCCACTTCAAGTAGGTCATACATTTGAATACGGTTCCGAACAAAAGACTTCAAGTTTACTTTTCTATTCTCAGCTCTGCTGAATTTAGACCCAATTCCTGATTATTTTATCTTCCGTTTTCGTCTTATGTGCACAAGTCCGCTACCATTCATCAACAAATTCTGAGATGAAATTTTTAAAATTTTAAGAGTTGCATAGTCACATAGCACAAAATCCGAGTTTTGTGCTAATTAGTATGATTTATCAAAGTCAGTGATGTCCATGCTAATACTGTAACCTTAACGCTTACAATTCAATTCTTGATTTTTGAATTTTATGAATGAATTTTGATAATTAGCACCGAATGCAATCAGATATTTTCTCTTATTTGCACATATAATTCTACAGAAGACTTTTAAGTATTTAGCTTATGAATACGAGGTTTCATCGTAAATCCCACAAAATTAGAATAAGAATGAATAAATCTATTACAATTTTTTTAATATTCGTTATGATGGCATGGAATTGGGATCACGCTTCAATTATATGTAATGGCCAAGGTAGGTATATAATCACCATTGCATCATACTTCATATTTATGCATATCAGATTTCATAAATACATTACTACTGCAGGGCCAGGATGGAAATACAACCAAACGAAGTATCGCTTGCGGTGGAAATATTTTGGGAGCGAAGATATCGATTCGCAAGGCAGCATCCTAATTCTGATGCATTGCAGCTAACAAAAACAGAGCTTACATCAGTCCAAAAGAACGCGTAAAAGACTTGAAGATATGTGTTTTAGAGGTAACGGTTTAAAACGAGACTAAAAGGCGGTAGGGAATTTATTCTTTGGAAGCCTTGCAAAATTTTCACTACTATCGGTTGTCAAAGTGCTGCTATGCAGTAGGAGGATGATATCCCTTCTATTTTATTCTATATAATTTAATTTTGAACCTTCCATAAATATACTGCGTTACTGGAACTTCTTACTAACCTTTTGTCAAATTATAATGCTTATCCCTAACTAGTGTGTTTAAAATACCAAAAAAAGGTCACCAACTAGGGTGTCCCGAACATTTCTCGCCTGGGGCGCCTTATACCTTAGCTGTTCAATGGTGCTCAAAATTAACGCAGTGGGGTTTATGAGAGACGGTGAAAGGAACTACTCAAAGGTTAAGGGACTTAGGGTAATACCAATAAAATTGGCAAAGAGAGGAAGGGGTAAAAGCACTCCTGAGGGCGAAGAAGACGCCGAAAAACATTGTTGGCAATTTTCAGAGCTATTCTCTCAGGAAGGTCTCTTCAGTAGTACTTGACTCGCAAATATGGAAACAAAAATGATTACTTCTATATTAAGATATGTAAAAGCTGTTGAATATCGGTGGAATCGGCGCCTTCACACTTTTTGAAACCTCCAACGAACAATATGGCGGAAAGAATTTACAATGGGAGGGGAGCATTAGAGCTTCATTATGCCATCGCATCATTCCTTTGCGAAAGCTTTTACCGCTTGGCACGGGACGCCTCGGAGGACGCCCCTAAAACAAACAACAACTCAACAATGAAAATCGTTCGTTAAGACGCTTTAGGGCTTAAAAAAGGCGTGCTTCTTTGATACCTCGGAAACCCAAAGGAGGTTTCCAAGACATTCTTAACCTTCCGTTGCAGGCTTTCACATGTATTATGAAAATACGAAATCAGTCTTCCATTCGCGCGCGCCTCAGCGATTGGGATGTGTGTTTTGAGCACAATGTGTACTCGAAAAACTTTCCTTTTAACTTCTATTCATCTTGAAGACTCTTTAAGGAACTACTACTGTGTGCTTGGATACTCAAAATATAAATCGAAGAATGTATATGTATACTGCGTAACTGTAGATATATTAGCACTTATGCCTGATAATTGATGACAGAGCCAAAATAGCGGGAAACTTTCAACTTATAGACACTCTCAGAAACAACGTATATAAATAATGAGGAAATTCAGTCGCGCTCCTTCAAGTCCAAAAAAATTCGGTTCCTTATTTGTTAAAATTGCCCTCTTGTTCATCACAAAAGTTTAATCTTATGAATGAGTTTGGTCGAAAAATTCCCTTTGCTTTTCGGAAAATATACCGTTGTTTACTATTCTTTAGGAGGAAATACTGAGAAAAGCAGCTGAGAGTACCTGAGAACGTTTTCTTTTGATTTTAGTGGAGTATTGTGAAAATGCTTCTCATAATCAGTCAGTCAATCAGTGCTTCTGGTCAACTGGGCCAGGGGAAGAGGGGGCCACTCGGCTTCATCTGGCCCAGCATAAATAAACAACAAGTCAAGTCAAGTCAACCTACTTCATATAAATATTTGGTCCCCCAAATTTGGGGGACCTTTTTCTATTTCCAGGCCAAATTTCGCATTTGGCCACTTGGTCGTATAAGAAAGGTATCCATCCATCTGAATCCATAAGACCGCTCTTTTGTTCCACATTTTCTTCATTAAAATAAATTAAAATCAAACTTTTTATCAGAAAACGAATTCAATAGCTGAACGAAAAAAAAGGAACATTATATTAACTTTTGGCGTCATTAGGAGGGTTGGGAAACAAAATTATTTAAATACGGAATACGTTTCGGGAGCTGAAGTCCCGAAAAGGTCAAACGAAGCCTGAAGGCTGCAGGTTCCCCGCCTCTGGTCTAGTTGATAGCGAGGTCTGGGTTAGGTCGCGGTGGTTACACCACTCTCCCAATACAGGTTGGGAGTAGGAAGAGCATTAGGCCGAAGAAAAAATAGTATCAATAATGAAGTATCATCATTACATCACCAACAGACAAACACAAGAATAATAAATGGAAAAGAAGGCTCTGGAAAACGTTTTTGATTGATCAATAAATCCTCACAAAACGAATTTTCGACATAGCACCCTGGCTTCATTGCTATATTCCTCATAGCGTAAAAAAAACTTAAAACTTTAAAAATCTGCAAAGGCAAGGAGAAACGTCTATAAAGCAAAAGAACACGGGTATGGTAATACATATGAGTTATTCTTCTCTCCCGAAGATGGCAACATAATTTCCGAAATACGTATTGAGAGCAATACTTGCAAAGTGCGACCATGGAGAACCCTAACCCCCGGTGGTTGGAATTTTCCAACGGTTATTTTGCTCGTAAAAAACGGCGTTTTGGAGCTTTTCCTGAATTCTGAGGAGAAACATGTTTAAATAGCTGATCATCGCAGGGTTTTTCAAACTCGAGTCTCACGAAATCGTTTCGAAATCATTTTACATTTAGTTTTAATGGGAGATTATTCCCCAATATTTACTCACGGGAGGTTATCCATAGCCGAAGAGGGCCTGTTTTTTATCGACGTCACCGAAGAGAATTTTCCAATAAAGTTTCAGTCATTCGGTAGACCTGGGGAAATCATTGTGTTGCGCGTTGCCATAATCCAGGCGCTCCCAAACTGTTCCGTGCAAGTTTTCAAAGGAATAGGTTAGCTGACGCTCACCGGCGACTGCTTTGACCTTCCTATTCCAATACCATTTCGTGTATTCAGAGCAATGGATTTGAAAACAAAGGAAGGGGCCGAACCGAACTAAACAATGATAGTCCTTTAGCGAGACTCACTCGAATGAATTAAAGATTGAGAACTCTGAAAGGAGTGTATAAAAATTTTTCCGTGTTTATATGATACTGAGGTTAATTATAACCTGATTGATAATAATATAATAACCCTTTATTGATAATTCTATCAATATAGTGATAAGAAAATATCAGTACGACGAGTATAAAAAGAAATGCATTGGCTGTTTTCTAACGTAAAATATTCAATCTGTGATGGAGACAATCATTGTGTTGTAATTGAAACGAGATTGACATATTTTAACAGAGCGGAATAATCAGTATTTTTACTTGAAACATGAGAAACACGAGATATAATGTAAAAACATCCCAAAATCACATACTAAAAATATGATGCGTTTAATTGCTCTATTTATTACCGAGGCGCGTGCGTCAATTGATAGTTAATATAGCCAAAATAGTTTTTAGTTATCCTATTCTCATATTGTTTTCATTCAAATTGGGTTAAGATAAGTATTTCCACCCTCTGAAAACTTTCGTAACTAGCGATATTTATGAGAAAGTATTCCTTATTGTACATACGTATTAAATGGTATGAGACAATTTATTTAACGAACATTGTAAGTTTACTCCCTTTTTTATGATATTTTTACAACACCATTCCACGAGAAGAGTGAAAATTCTGACATATTTATTTTCTTTTTTATAAATATTTTGTAATTATATAGTGAAAGCTCGTCCAACGAGTATTTTAGCAGTCGAAGCTTTTTCGCTGTTTTTCGGGAATAACGAATAAATAACGAATACCGACTCGGCCAACGAATGCTTTGGTGAACTCTCGTATACAAACGCGTGCAAGGAAAAATAAAAAATGAAACACAATAGATCTCCCTATTCATCCTTAAACATCAAGGGGCACCATAGCTTTCTGACAGTATTTATGCGCTTATCTTAGGATTCGGGAAAACACGGAAAATTTCGTTTCGTCCATAGAATATGATTACAGAACGAAATATGATCATGCAGTTCCGTGTAATTCGATTCTCGTTGGAACGACACTGCATTTTCCTCATTTGGTTATTTAACTCAGAGTTGAACAGCGTACTAAACATCGAGAAAACGCTCGTGATGAATGGAGATAGTCGTAGATAATTGAGAAAACGGAAGTGTTCCTCAGGGTGGAGCCCCGTAATTCCAACAGCATAGGCGACGTATGCCTAGGGTGATAACACGTCCGTCGTGTAGTAAGTGGGCGTAAAGCGAGCCAAGGGTTAGGACCGCTCCGCTCCCCGTGTTTTGTCTCCACCCTCAAAAGGCCCGCGGCCCTCATCCACCACCACTTACAACCACGCTGACAGTCTTGGCAAAGGAAAGAAATAGAAACGTAAGAAAGCCATTGTTTATTGGACGAGGAGAGCAGCCAGTCATTGTCATGATAATGGTTTCAGGGTGGGATTTCTCCCATAGGACGGGGTTTAGAGAAGGATAAGGAAAGGGAATAGGAGGAGAGGATAGGCAAAGATAGGAACTGCTGGCTCACTCTGTGGTGCTCCACCCAAGATGCCTGCGGGACTATCCCTTTACCGCACCTTCGCTTCTTGGGAGGTACGGAGAGGGTAGGTGGATTTCCCGCAGTCTACGCTTAACGTTTTAGGCTTGTAAAATGCATTCTATGAGATTTATCGTGGATGCGTCCGACAGAATGGCAAGTTTAAGAACCCGTTTTGCCGCGAAGATCAGAGACGGCCGGCGATTTAATGCGCCCGTGGTAGTTAGATGGTTAGATACAGGTGGATGAGAAGTAATATGCGGAGGAGTAATTGCGAGGTTGCTAGCCTCTCTACAGTGATAATTTCAGGGACGCTGAATGGAGGCAGGGAATTTTTTGAAACGACCGCGTCTGGATTTCCCGACGTTCTTCGTTAATCTCCGCATCAGCAGAAACAACTCGACGTTAAGTCCTGGTGATCGATAAGACATGGAATAGTTCCAACGTGAAAGAAAAGATGAAGTTCGAATTCATGATTCAACTTGTAATAAATGAACCATGAATTTGTGTAGCGGATATGAACCGGCGGTATAACTATGGAAATCGAAATTCCAAATTTCGAAATATAATATTATGGAATGTTTTTCAGACTGCTTGTTATATGGTCATTAGCAAAATATTAGAAAAAAAACCGCTGTACATTGTCAAATTCCCACGCTTAATGAGCAGTTATCTTGCCGAAGTTGATTTTGAAGTTAATCTATATGATATCCGGTGGACAGTTTTTAATATTATAAAATATAAATTAATATGAAATAATGCTAATTTTATGAAAATATATGGAATAACTTATAATGTGTAATATAAAATAATGATACAAATAAGAGTAACAAGGAAGAATTTATGGTTAATAGTACAATTCAAGAAACCATTTTTATAAGAAATTTTACATCTCACGTCGAAAATTTTCCTGCTGCCGATTTTAGAAGAATCATCCGAAGTAGACCATCGTAAGACCATCATGGTAGTTTCGCGACAAAAATAATCATTGCATTCTTATTTAATATTATTGAAAAAATGTGCATCTTAGAGTTAAAAATTCGGCAATAGGAATAACTACAGAAATTCATAATATTCATAATGATAACTTTACTTCATCGCTAAATAAGACAATGACCTCCTGGGCTTCGGAATTAGGTCCTAATGATGCAGTATTGCTGCGAAACCCGAGTCGTCGTCGTTTCACTCAGTGGTAAAGTAATTATTATGGATTTCTGTTTCTCTCACTAACAAAAAGTTAAGCCTAAACTTATTAGTCTTAGAAATACATAGGTTCATGGCTGTTTTCGTTCAGAGAGGAAAATTTTATGATAATAAGTTATTGAAAAAATTTAGACATTAACTCTAACATCTCCGGTAAATATAAATTAATGGTATAGAGACAGTTACATTAATAATTAAAATTTAAGTGCGCATTAAGGAAGAGATTTCTTAGATAAACAACGAGAGGAAAAATATTTATATTAAATTTACCTTCAAATATCTTCAAAAATGAAATATTATTCGAACACAAATCGTGATGCGGATAAGAGATTAAGGTTAGAAATGCCGTACAGCTCACACACCCTCGAGCGCCGTTTCATTCCCGAGAAAATAAAAATTAATTCTAATTCCCTTCATTTCTTAGGCTCATACCTTCGCGCACGCCGTGATGGGCGTAGTGTCTCGAGGGAATCGTAAAATCTCGTAAACACCTTCCATTCAGGGAAGCGGGGAGTGTTTCTCGGCAATTCCTCCCATTTACTCGAGCAAACTCGAAATCTTGAAAACCTCGGCGTAGAGGTTGCGGAATAAAAGCTGTTGCGCCGATATTTTTTAAATATCAGTTCGTGGTTTAGCCTATTACAGGTACTGCGTAAGTGAATTGGATAAAAAAAAGATGAACTAGGGATTGAAAGGGAGAAAAATGCAAAAGAGGATGAGTTTTAATTCTAAATGATGAAAAATTCCTCTTTATCCATGGATTTTCTTCCCGAATATCTTACTCATTCTTACTTATCACGCTTTTCTGCTGCAAAATATTTTGTCCCAAAGTGTTCAGGTTACTTGGCATGTAAATGCATGCACCTAGGAAAATTCCCAAGGAGAAACGCCCATGAAAAATGTCTGATAGGACCGAAACTCAAACCTGCCTCTCCCTATTGCCGATCGGTTGCACTGACCATTCCGCTATCTTCCAGAATATTCTTGTAAGACAGCTTGATGGTTAGAGCAAATAACCGGCAATTGAGTGGTGCGGCTCGAGTGTCCTGTTAATCTCTTTTCATGTCCATTTTGGATATTATACCTTAAGTGCAAAATTATTTTTTTTAGCCAACAAAGTAGTTTTCTTTTGGGCACTTTTTCAACAGTTATCTTTTTAGTTTAATTTCAAAATACGAAGGATTAAATGTAATAATAGATACATCAATCTCAATCTCGGCCTAATAAAGATGATTTATTACGAATGAATTTATTATGAATGAAATAAATTATCATTTATTTATGAATGTATTACTATACATAAAAGCTGTTTCTTTTCGAAAATCAAGCAACTTTCCCTAGCTGTAAACGTGTTACTTGCATCATTTAGTCACAATATTCCCCTTAATTTCAAATACTTGGGTTCGTACAAACATAATTTCTTTCCCTTTCATTCATCTTTAAAATTAAGAACGTCCCTTCCTTTCAGAGTCTCATTTAACGCATTTAACTGGCTCTCCTCTGACTTTCTTTTATAAAAATCATGTTTTCATAACCATTTTAGTGCATCAGTTAACTTGCTTCCGTCATCTTTTCCGTCCAAATCAACGTGAGGCACCCTTTCCATGCAGGTCACGCAGCCGTTCTTCTCGTCCACATTAATTAATTATCCAGTCATCACTGACTGTAGCTCATCGTAGAAAAAACTCTCCACCCATCTCGCAAAGGAAGTAGCATCTTTATGTTTCCTTATCCGACGTCTCCTGAGAAAGAAAGGGAAGGGAAAGGCTACCGCGCTTGAAGCCTTTCTCTTCTGAGGAAACCCTTATTTCTCTCGCACCCACGATCCTTCTCCGCCACTTCCTCTCCTCCTTTCACCTTTCCCAGAGCATTACTCCCACCTTCCTTCTCCAATCTTTCGCTGCAAATTTTTAACGTTTCTGACACTCTTAATATATCTCACACAATAAGCGGTCACTCACTCTCTCCCCATTCCCCATTCAGTCCCTGGACTCTCTTGAAAAACGTGTCCTTCACAGAGGAATGAGGAAAGAATGATAAAAAAAGTCGAATGAAAAAGTTAGGCTTAAAAGAAACCATACTTTTTTCAAGCCCTTGATGGAAAAGCGCTTTTTATCAATATCGTTAGATACATGGATTTTTCTCAAGGAATCTGTATAATCCTGTTACTATTTTCTGTCCGCACAGTAAGTCGCGCTGAAAGCCAGTTATGATGGCTGGAGTGTTCAACCCACTAATAACAGAAACTAGTTTATTCGGGTTTCCTATCGAATTCTCGCAAGTAAATAAAACAAAATTATCATCTCCAGTTTCTCGGTTTTGTTTAAATTTACGACACCGTATAAAACAAGGTATGAAAATGTAAACTTGTCTATTTAAAACGTTCTTTTGAGCTAGAACAACCAAACAAAATTTTCAACTCTATAGTAACTCACGTTCCAATGCAGTAATTTTGAGCATGAAATTTTAATCTATTATCTCCAATGTAAGTACATAAATTGAACAAGACAAAAACTATAGGATGCTTGCAGGGTATCAATATAATTAGAAAATCGACATCTTTCAATCTCCTTCAAATGCAGTTTGTTCTCTGTATTTTACTTCTCAGGGACATCAGAGGATGTCCCTGAGAGGAGGAGGATGAAACTAGGTCAGCGAAGACACTTCGTCCATAATTGGTCAAAATTGTTTTTGGTGTGATTTCATCACGATCCCTAAAGAGGGTCCTTCTTCTTTGTTTGCCGTTTCCAGATTTCATTTTCATTATTAACATTGATTTTGTAACTCGTTTTCACATTAACTGCCTAATCCGTTGTCCTCTGAGTATATGCTATAATATGGTATGTGCAATCTGTATCACCTACCACCTGATTCATGGTCAAAAAGCAGCGGATACATCGTGATAATAATTACTTGTTGATACATATCCTGGATTTAGTGAATTAACAATAAAAAAGTTTTCGTCCCAATATTAGAAATATCTTTTCTCGGTTAAATGATCAATATGCTACTTGGTAAAATAGCAGTGGAGAAACCGGTTATAAAAAAATATATAAGGCTTTTCTTCGGAACTCCTAATTTATAAACCTGCATCGTGATTGCATCTCACTTTTAAGTCAGAGTCTTAACTTCCGATTAAATCTACATCTACATCTACATAAGTACCCTGCAAGCCGCCTTTCGGCGTGTGGCAGGGGGTGTAAATACAACTAAACTGAGATTATGTTTTAAACAAGGAATACTATAAGGTTTAAAACCATTCAGCACATATATTTGAAGAGAAAAGCTTCTATATTTGTCATATTTGTTACCACAGAAATGTTTAGTTCACTCAGATAATCATACGACTTACGTCAAAAAAATATCACGAAACAAAATTATTAATTCGCACCTACCTAAGCTTGCAGACTAATGATTTTAAACATTTACCTCAAGAAAAGTGTTACAGAAGTGTTATTTGTTATTTTTATTATTAACGGGGGCGTATCCAGAATGTATCGGGCTTTGCCCCTCGAAGAGTCTATATGAAAGATTTTCTGGAGTTTGGTGATTGGTGGAAACTAGAAGTAGTAGTATTGTTAAAAGTTTTTGCACAACTATGGTCATTTCGCACATATGGGAATCGAACCCGGGACTGCTTCCACCGAAGGTGAACGCGCCGTGGTTGACCACTTGGTTGTCTGGAAGCCCTGTTGGAAAATTCATAGCATTTCTTTAATAGTTCCTCTGTATTCTATCATAAAAATTATAAAGTTCGTGACATTATAAAATTGTATGCTAAGTATATTGTTAGTTACGATCCATTAGTTGAGTACTCCTAATGGAATATACTAACACGCGCCAAATTTGTAAGAATGAAGAAATCCAGGATTCCCTCCTCTCTTGAAATTTATTCGGTAATTGGGACATTCATGAGCTCTCGTTTATCGTATACCTGCCATAAATATGTTCTCGATAAGGAAACTTGCTATTTTTCTGCGGACGGATCACCTTGGGTGGCTCCCCTAGAAGCACCATTTGTTAGGCAAGCGCTTCTTCGGGATTTACGATGTTCTAATTACTCCTTTTTCGCTAGAACGTTCCCGCAACCTAATTCAATGTGGAAAGTTTCCTATCTTGTTAAAATGCTTACGCCTTAAGAGGATAAGGTGGTCAGTGAAGTTATGGCACGCCTGTTAATTAGCGCTAGGATCGGATACCATTCCAAGAGTTTTTCTTCGCTCGTCACGCTGCGTGAAATTGGCTAACTGAAGGTGCGAAACAACATGGTATCTAATAAAAGATAAAAACGAGTTGTTATGAGATTTCGTAATATTTGTTATGTATTTGGGACAGAAGAATTCCAGGAACTCTTCGGTATGACACAATATTTCGGTATATGGGGCACATTAGGATAGGATTAGGAGAATAATACTTGTCTAACTGCAAAAAAAGCAATGATAATAATCACTTTTTATGTAACAGCAGCTTCTAAAAAGATCTCATTCTTCTCACGACGTATTTCTCCCGCTATTGATAAATAAGTTTGATAAAACAACTACGCAAGGTCCATCTACATTCATACGAATATCCATTACTATTGACGTTTAAGCAATATGTTAATTAACATACTGCGTATACGTTAATGGAAATATATTAATAAATGCATAATGCTTTTATTTTCTCATTAGTCATAAAAACTTCCTTTCATAGTAAGGGATGAATGTAATCAAACGCTTGGCGATATTCGATTAGATGAAAATCAGCTCGGCAAGATTTTTCTCATATGATTCACTTTCCTCTCATGCCTTTTTTGCTGCTACCCTCTTCACTCCTGTCATCCCATCCTCCTCTATTACTTTTGCCATATCTCTGGGAACCTCTAACAATGCCCTCCGCAGACGACAAAAGGTTAAATCGCATTCCATTGCACGGCCCATTCGGAATGCTCTTCCAACACCCATTCCACCCACTGTTTCCCTCTCTCGCCTCTTCCCGCCAAGATTTTCGCACGCCTCGCAAGAAGCCAGATGCAAGACGAGTTAAGGGAGCAAAAGGTTTGAGAGGAGTGGCCGGGAGGCGCTATATACGAGGAGGAAAGTTGCGGGCGACTTTAAGAGAAAGGAGCGGCTCTATATGGAAGTATTTTTGGGAGGAATAAAATAAAGCGGGTAGATTAAGAGATGAAGTAAGGGAGGGATGGACAGATGGATGGAAAAAGCGAGAAGAAAGAGAGTAATGGGAGGGAAATAAAGTAATGGAGAGATATGAGGGGAAGAAAGGAGTGGAGAAGGAGAGAAAAGGGTTCTTTATCCTAAGGTGTGGAAGGGTGAATGAAGGGAGGGAAGGCAGAGGAGGAAAGGGAGAGGTGGAAATTATTAAGGAGTCGGATGTTCCTGCGGTAGTTCCGAGGAAAGCCGAAAAGGGTAGATAAGATAAAGGAAGTTAAATGAAGGGGATTGTGGGATGTCTGGGGGGAGGCTTCTTTTTTTAAGCTGGATGCGGCGGAAATGCGTTTTCGGGGGGCGTTGCCCTTAAGTGGCTCCACGTGCCGGGATCATTCTCAACCACACACCCCTTCGCTCGCGCTCCCTTCTATTGTCTGCTGAGGACGGTTATTAGGAGAGTTATGATTGAGCGAAGGCTTCTTGTGGCTCCAAATTGGCGTTTTTGAGCCGTTACGAGTATCATCGCATCCCGATTTTCGTCAAAATGCGTCTGTTTCCGAACTCAAGAAAATTACTATTCTGCCCTCAAACGTTCGAATATGAAGTGCGGCGCTCAATGTGATGTCGAAGGTTTAATTGTGCATGTAACTTGAGAAGGGGTTATTTACGGAGGACAAAAATTTTGGGAGCTTATGAAGGATACGAACACGGTGGATTCATATGATACCTAGACACGAGAGCTTTTACGAGCCGCAGCTTGCAAAGTTTATTTCCCGCTAAGGACGGAGCAAATATTAATAAGTTCCTTGATGGAAACAGGAAAAACTCAATCACACTCATTTTAATGATAATTACTATTATTTAATAACATACACTGATATTCACTTGACAGGGAATAGTTGTGTTCGTATAAAAGGATATTCTCTGATATTCTCGTATAAATGTCCTTCTATTGTAAATCGTCTTAAATCACAAAATGTAGTTCTGAATAAAAATGTTGGTTATAAAATCACTATCCTATAATAATGTAAATAAACTATAATTTTCAAAAATCGAAAAACAGCGCGAGATAAATTAAATGGTAAAATATAAAATAATAATTAAATATATTAAATAATTTAAATAGCGAAAGACAGTGTTAGAACTCACTAATACTTGTGGGGTTTGATTGGTTACAAAGGAACTCATCTCTGCTATTCTTGTATATGTCTTTTTATTGTAAATAGTCTTAAATAACAAAATATTGTTGTAAATGAAACTTTTGGCTTTGGAAAAGCTATCCTATAATAATGTAAACAAACTATAGTTTTAAAACATATTGAACGTTAGCGCTTGAACACCAATATCCAAGGCATATGATTCGTTACAATTGGTTTGATCTGATGGCATCGTCAGGAAAATATTTCCGTGCATTTTTATATTAAATCAAATGAGTGTTGAGGAGGAGGGAACTGTTATGAATATTAAGAGTTAGAAACAGTGTTGGGTAAAATGTTTTAGGAAGAAGCCTGAGAGCATGCAGATTATGGTGTTCAGTCGTTAACCTATAAACATTAAATCGCGAAATAATTTTGGAACTGAGGATGTATAGCTAAAGTTGTTTTATTTACAAATCAAAATAAGTTTACAATATTTAATATCTGGTCAAACTAGACGTTCACGATACCGATAAGATCTGCGTTAATCTTTTTATTACAATTCGGAAGGTTACTCTGCATCTGCTTGACGTTAATTAGACAAACGAAATTGCTTTTGTTACTTGCGTTGGAAACAAACTCCACCGTAGGCCAAAAAACCGTCATATAGGCAATAGTATTTACTTCGGACCCATATAATAAAAGCTAATTTTCAGGCAGCTCAAAGAGAGCGGTGATGTGAAGAGCGATATAGATAATGAAGCTAATTTGTAAGTTGTAAGAGACCGACTTCAAAAAATGTCCGCGTCCGAGGTCACTTTTTGTCATCGCCTCTTGTCTTTGTCCCATTCCGCTGTCTACTCGTTTAAAAGGCGTCAAAATTATGATCTTATTCTCTTAAATATGGCAGACATTTAGAAGTAACTTCTTTTGTCTTCGCTTAATTGGTGAAATTGCAGCATACAGCAGGAAAGGGGTTCTTTCTATAGAGTCTACGTTAGAGTAACTTACTGATTCAACTTTGGTAAATCAAAGTTAACTTTGATGGAAGAAAATTGACAAAGATGATCCGTGAAAACTACATTTTATCATAAAATCTGTAAGAGATATTTTTATAATATCTTTCTTGTTTTAGTGTTAATAAATATAAATACGACTAGATTTTGCTCTTGAATGCATCGTAGAAGAGTATCCTTTCTTAACGTGTCAAAAGTCTTTGCATATTTGTGTCCTTAAAATGTATATGAGCAAGAAAAATTATAGCAATGGAAATATTCATCGTTGTTGAAGATAACTTATAAAGTAAATGAATTATGGGGCTAGAATTCCACGGGCGATGTTGCCCGGCTGAGGTTTTCATGCTGAGTATATATTCCTCAGTTTACCGTGGGTTATAAAAATCTATTAAATAGGAAGATAAATTCACAATTATTTTTTTCAGTGTATGTGTAAAAAATAAAACATGCATCGGATTTCCACTGTGACTTAAGATCGACTTTCAAAGAACTCGCTTATGTTCTACAGAAATTGTATACGAACAGTAATTTTTCACTTATTGATATGCAATTCGATTGATATCTGACGGATAAAACGATTAGCACCCCACCTAAGTAGATAGCTATTACATCGCAAAGGTCTGTCCGCGATGAATTTCAACGCGGCGCATTTATAATAGACCATTCTCCCTTAACAACCCCATTCCTTTCGGCGTCGTAAATTTTAGAATTCTAATGCCTAACCCTGGAAAATTGATGTATCAGAATGTATCCCCGCGATCGAATGCATTATTCACGAATTTGAAAAAAAATCACAAGGATACAAAAAGCGAGTATCCTCTTTGAATAATTCGAGCGTCAGCCAGCGAAACAAAAAAGGGTCCCTCCACCCATTACCCGCAGCATTATATGCGGCAATGTCTTTCTAAACCATCCGACGGCAAGATAAGGCGATAAGAAGAGCTATGGAGATGGGCGAAGTAAAAAAAAAGACGCGTTTTCCCCGACGACGGCAGCTGTGCTTTAAGGCCACCACGAAGGATAAAAAATATGAGGAGACAAAAGAAAGAGGAGAGAAAAAGGGTTAAGAACATCTGCCGGCGTCACCGCCTACGCCCACGCCTCGTTGGAGGGCGCCGGAAAAAAAGGTACACCTTCGGGAAGCTCTCGACAGCGCCCTACTCCGAATTTTGGAAGGTGTCATCGGGGATGATGGGCAATGGCGGGAGTATCCGTGGAGACGGTGCCAATCAGATGGTAAGCAATGCCCTCCGTCTTCATTCTGACCCCACCGGGAGATGCATACTCTTTCTCGGGCACAATGCCCAAAAATCATCGGAAAATAAGCGAGTGTTAAGGGTCAAGGGGCAGCGGAGATTTAGGAGACCTCCTTTTTGAACCGCCAGCCATCCTCCTCAAGTGCCACTAAATAGGGGACACGAATGGTTATTACGGCGTCGCCTGCAATATCCCCTCTTATCACGTTCTTCGCTCCTACAAGAGGTTGGCTATTGACGCGAACTTACGGGAGGCGCCGGAGATGTGGTTATAGGGTACGGTCAATGGCTTTTGACTCTCGAGGTATTTGCCATAGTCGGCTATTAATTTCCCAGCTAAGCGGGACGATCACCGAAAAAACGGGCGACGGGTCGATTCCGATATCGATCGGCGATTTGTTTTTGTCCTAATGATTATGGTCATTATGCAAGGGACATTGAGGGATTCGATCCTTTGAGCGATTGCTGTGATGAGTAAATTTCAAGGAGGCGAGGCAAGGGTTGAGTAATGCATATTGGAAAGTAATAAGGGGAGATATCTTCGGTTATTGTACGAACTTAACCACAGCGATCGCTATCTAAAGGTTGAGGACTTACGTTTGAGCCCCCGATCGGTATACTTGCCTGCGCAGTTCGGCAAAAGCTGGTCTACTATTCCAATATCGAAGGGATTAAGAGCCCATCAAAGGAAACCTCATGAGGGATGTAAATTGAAAGTAAACTCCAAAAACCATCAAAAGGAAAATTTCCTTTTGATGGTTTTTGGAGTTTACTTTCAACTTATAACACAACCATCGGCAGCCACCTCATCTTATTACTCATGAAGGATGCTTTAAATTTCCAAGAGTGAAAGATTTCGCAGAAGAAGATTTGCACTTTCTGTAAAATTTTAACAACCTCGACTTCCTTACCATTTGTGTAATGACAGGTAGAATATACGCCCATCCAGGTATATGCTGCACAGGCCAAAGTTGAATATTTAAAGCATCCAATTTTGGCCGCCCGGGGAGGACCTCGCTATGGTCGAGAGACTAGAAGAAATGACATGCAGTGATAGGGACATTAGTAAATCACTTGTAATTGCAGGAGATTTGAATTTACCACAGGTTAACTGGTCAGGAAAAGAAGAGACTGGAGGTAGGGTGCAACATCTGATAAACACTACAGTGAGGGAGGGTAGTTTCACACAAGTACTAAACAATCCCACAAGAATGAATATAGCATATTGGACATATTTCTCTTAAAAACGCCGGAGCTCGTCAAAGCTTGTGAGGTTTTACCGGAAATTAGCGACAACGAGGCAGTATATTTAGAGTTCTATTTGAATAAGAATTTCACTAAGGAAACTGAAAATAAAATAGTGTATAGTTGTCATTGGGCTAATATTGATGCTTTTCGTAGCTACTTAAGAAGCGAGTTTGAGGGATGGGCCAGTAAGGGGTCAGACATAGAGGAAATATGGGTAAGCTTTAAGCAGATAATGAATAAAGGAATAGAAAAGTATGTACACCAATAAAAAAATTAAAACGGAATGCGGACCCTGAGTATTATAACACAGAGATTAGGAGACTGAAAATAAAATCAAGTTATAGTTAAACTGTAGTAGTAGTAGTAGTAGTAGTAGTAGTAGTAGTAGTAGGGTAGTTAAACTGTTAAATAGTAAGAAGAAAGAGGCAGAAAATAAATTTCTAGAAAATTTAATGATCAATAACGGTAGCAACAGTTTTTATAAGTATGTTAAGCGTCGTAGGAGAGGAGATCGTGAAATAGAAGCGATAGAAGGATCTCGTGGAAATATCGTAACTGGAAATAGTGAAATTGCAGATGAATTCAGAAATTATTTCGCAAGCACTTACAAAGCACCGGATAAAACAAATGACCTTATCTTATTAGAATGCGAACAGACTTCATACGTACCTTTCAGGATATGCTCTAAAGACATCTTAAAAAGAATCGATAAATTAAAGAATAATAAATCACAGGGTCCAGACGGAATACGAAACGAAGCCT
>KZ308149.1:1298386-1358402 GCA_000376725.2 Ladona fulva | reverse complement strand
GAGAAAAAAGATGAGGACAGGAGATCGATTAGAAATACAAGAAAAGGAACATTGCAAAGATAATAAAAGAAATGGAAAAAGCACAATACATAGATATTTACGGTATCACCATTGGTTACGTCAATTTAGCAATAAAAGTAATAAAGTGAAATGAAGCTATAAAAAGGAATACATAATAAAAGCTACAGATTACCAAAAATAACAAAAGCCATGGAAATCACTGTACATAGATATTTACAATATCGTCATTGGTTACGTCAATTTAGCTTTAAAATGAAGAAAAATAAAATACAAAATTACATATTAACAAAAAATCACACTAATAAAATAACATAAATAATACAATGAATTCAGATTCAGGGTTCAATTTCAGGGTAGTTAGTTAAAAGAAAAAGATATACTCTAACTTTACTTAATGGTGGAGAACAGACGGACAGAACGGATATTAAGAAAAGTGAAGTAGTGTAGTAAGAGAAGTAGTGAAGTAGTAGGAAATAGTGAAATTGCAGATAAATTCAGAAATTATTTCGCAAGCACTTACAAAGCACCGGATAAAACAAATGACCTTAACTTATTAGAATGCGAACCGACTTGATACGTACCTTTCAGGATATACTCTAAAGACATTTAAAAAGAATCGATAAATTAAAGAATAATAAATCACAGGGTCCAGACGAAATACGAAACGAAGCCTTAAAGCTAGGAAGCAGGGAGATAATTCCATATTTAAAACGAATATTCAACGTAGCTATAAACAACGGGCAGGTACCAGAAGATTGGAAATCCGCAATAGTAGTTCCTATTCATAAAGGAGGAAGTAAAAAGTCATTAAAGAATTTTAGACCTATCAGCCTAACTAACGTAGTGTGTAATGTATTCGAAAGAATGATAGCGGACTATCTAAAACACTTTTGGGAGACAACAGGGTGGCTTAATGAAAACCAGCATGGGTTTAGGAAAGGAATCTCTTGCGACACACAAATGTTAGGACTACATCAGGATTTAATAGAAGCACAGGACAAGGGAGATCAGGTAGATGCTGTAGTAGTGGACTTAGCGAAAGCCTTTGATGTGGTGGATCACAGTTTGTTGCTACAAAAAATGAGTATGATGGCGGTAGACCCAAGGATAGTGACATGGACGGAGGTCTTCATTCGTAATAGAAAGCAGAGAGTAATAATAGGAGACAAGCTATCAGGCACAGTTAAAGTAACTTCAGGGGTACCGCAGGTTAGTGTACTGGGCCCGTTACTCCTCTTAATATTTATTAACGATATGCCGAGCGTAATAAAATCTCGTGTATGATTATTTGCGGACGACTGCATAATCTACAGGGTTATAAAAGGGAACGGCGATTGCACCGACTTGCAAAGTGATATCGATGAATTGAATAATTGGGTCAACTCAAACAAATTGGATATCAACAAAGATAAATGTAAAGTAATTAGCTTTAATAAGAGTAAATTTCATTATTCCTACAATATCGGCGGTAATGTTTTAGCGAAGGAAAATAAGGTTAAGTACTTGGGAGTTACTTTTAGTAAAGATTTAAAATGGAATGCGCACATAGAGAGTATCATAGGCAAAGAAAATACAACGTTACATTTTGTAATACGCTCTCTCAAAAAGTCAAACAAGAAAATAAAAGAAACTGCATATAAATCGTTGGTTAGACCGATACTAGAATACGGTGAATGTATATGGTATCCTTATCAAAAAGGAGTTAAATGGAATTAGAAAAGGTGCAAAGAAAGGCGGCTAGGTTCGTTTTGGGAAGATATGAAAAGCGCAGCAGCGTTTCTCAGATGTTAGTAGAATTAGGTTGGGACAATTTAGAAACCAAGGGGAAGAAAAAGAGATTATCGGTATTTTACAAGTCATTCGTGGGAATTACTGCGTTTAAGGAAATACGCGATAGAGTAAAAGAGGCAGATTACCTGGGTAGGCACGACCACAAATAAAAAGTAAGATGCATTAAGCAAAGAACCAATAATAGGAAATACTCTTTTTTTAAATAGAACTATCGAGAAATGGAACAGTCTACATACAGAAGTCTTTGAGCCTTTCCCAAAAAATGTCCAAGGTTTTATGAAATGTATAAGTAAAACTAATAAGATGACGAGTGATCCTGCCGATGACGAAGTGTGAGACGAGTAGGGGATCGCCTGGTAGGGTGATGTACGGTGGGGACTTCGTGGGCCCCGTGGCCGCTACGGTAGCCGTGAAGGCCTATCAGCAACCCTGAAAATTCTTACGTGATAAGTGTTATCGACAAGTTGCTAGAGTAATTTTCAGTTAATGTATACATGTTGTATATATTGTAATGTATATATTGTAGAGTTTGTAGTGGAGATTATGTAATGTTTGTAGTGCTTGTAATGTAAAAGTATAATTGAAGCTGTAATTATGATTAGAGTAGCTTTTAAACAATTGTAGTTAATGGACGGGTAGATAGATACCAATTTTCTGTATTTGTATATGTAGAACTAAGCAATACTGTATGTACCTAATAGTTATGTAATGCACTGTAACTAAACGTCGCCACCTGACGAAACGTCTAACTGTAGCGGTATTGATAAATAATAATAATGACTATTCGAATTGTTATGGCTCGCAATTAAAAAGGGATTTTAGGTGTATGTACCACCTTCTCGGATTTCAGCTCACATCATAATTTAATACTGATAGAGAGTAACTTCGATCCGAAAGCCTTGGAAATAGCAAAGACGCCTTTTTACTGCATGATTGATACTGGTGATTTCAATATTTATCTGCATTATATACCTAGAAACTAATCGCATAATTCTTAGCAGGGATGGCCAATATAAAGCCTACCGAACAGAATGCGGCCCACTGACGCTTTTTAACCGCGCAGCCAATGTTTCCATTGTGTATTAATTCGATCTCAACACCTAGAATCTCTATTTAAAGCGAAATGGCAACCTTCTATACGCTTTGAGCCATCCACTACTAAAATATTCCTTGTTTCGGCAAAAGCTTTATTAAACTTTATCACTAAATAATTTTTCAATTTCATCCCACATGATCATATGTAACCAACGCGCAATTATTGGCGTAAAGAATTAACATAAATGATAGAGATAAATTCACTGACACTGGGTAATGCGGGATGGCGAATTTAAAGGGGGGGGGGCAACAAAAAGATTGCCTTACCCTGTTCTAGAGGGATGGAACGATACTCGGCAATTAAAGCATAACATTAGCCATATTTATACTATAAGTCATCATTAATTAATTAACTATAAGTCATCATTAATTCTAAATAAATACAAACATTTTCTTCCTTTTTTTAGGATAGAAATTTCGAAAATAGTTGTTGAATTGAAAGTTGTTCGTCATTTCCGCCACGCCTTAGGCATTCCCTTTTATTTATGTTTAATTTGGAATCTATGAATACAGAGGAAACATAGAGCAATAATCTCAATCCATATATTCTACTTAGCTTTTCAATAACGAGTGATTTTCAAGTATGAATTCTGTAGAAAGAGTACGATAAAGGTGCAAATAAAGGAATTAAACTTTCGGAACCTTCTTAAAATTCAGGAGATAATCGGAGCTAATCAAATATCTCTGAAAGGTAACATAGGTTCTTCATATGCATATGAATGAAAGAAAATGAAGCATTAATATTCAGGGAACGTATGTTATTATTGTCCTAATTTCAAAAAAAGTTTTCACTTATGTCTTACTTAATATAAATTCCGTTATGAAATTATGTTGATGTTTTTAAATCTTAGGTGTCCGGCTAATCGGCAATAAACATGATTATGAAAAATCATCGACATTATAGGTGTCACCTGGAAATGCAAAAGTTACTTATGTTCTATGTGGCACGGTGTTTCTGATAATAAGAAAAGCAATCGAAGGTTGGTTTTCTATATAACTTGCCAGTATTTTAGATTAGACATTAGACATAACTTGCCAGTATTTTAGACAGAGAGACAGGTTAGATGGAAGAAGAGACTTTATAGTCTCAATCTAGCTTTAATAAAGTCCTTTCTTTCTTTCTTCTTCTTTCCTATTTAGTTTAGCAATCCTTATCTTTGATTGTTTTGTGATTCACTTAATTTATTGCCTTTTAGGCTATTCATTGCGTTTCTTTGGAAAACTGAGAAAACTGGAAAATGCCAATTATAATTAATTCATGGGAGTTCTCTTTTCTCTTACCTTTAATCAAATGAATGAAAACGGTAAAATTATAATTCCATTCTAATCAAACTTAATTAAATAAATATCAAATGTAATTATTCCAGCCTCAATGGGGTCCTTTTGTGACCTTTCTGAAAGAGATTTTGAATTCCCCCGAGTAACAGACGATTTAAGATGTAATATGAGAGGTCTGTTTATTGAGCATAGCCTTCACCTTTGAATAATTACGAGCATTGTCACAATTATTGTATGAATTATAGGATTACGGATCCGCGAGATTTCATACGACAGTCTGTAAAGCGCGATGCAGAGGCATTCGGGTCCGGTCTTTGACGGATCGCGCAGGATTTAGTTTTGTAAAAAATGAATACGTTTGGACCAGAGCCGAAAATTATTCCGTCATTAACTTTGATGGAACGAATGACCGCAAAACAAAACAAACCATGCGTGCCGTTCCTCTTAATTGTTACAGGGTAAGAATTTTGGCGTGAAATTTAATGAGCGCTTTTGATGTGTCGTAATTGCGCGATTCGCAAACCGCCGCCGCACAACAACGCGGATTTATATCTTCTGAAAGATATAAAAAAGGATTAATGAGACGAAATTGGAACCGCGGCTGCATTCGATTAAGCATTTTTATCAGCAAATGACGGAAAAGTCACTCGGGTGATTAAGTACAAAGTAAAGAGGAACAAAAGGGAAAAAAATGGGCTCTTGCCCTTTTGTTTCGATACTGGGGATCATACGCTGGATTACAATCATCACTTTTGAGCGGTCGTCATAACGAATTTCGAAGTCGTGCTCGTTGAAAATTACCGCGTGGAGACAGCTAATAAATTACGCCCAGGCATTTACGTGCCCCGGCAATGCGCAAATGTCAAAGACATTCATATTTGAGTCCGGGGAAGCGTCGCGCTTTTTTTCAAAATTTTGAAAAACATCCGTTTCGTTTTAATATCGATAACAACGCCAATAATAATAATATGGGCGTTAATGAGGATGACGGAAATGTGGATCATTCCGAGAGTTATATAAATGTGGGCGTGATAGAAAGAAAAAAATTTGGAGTATTGTATTCGTTTATTATTTTACTTGCTGGCGTTTTGGAATTGGGGCGTGGAGTCGGTTAACCTTGACGTATAATTTTCTGCTTTTTCTGAAATTAAAACAGCTCATATACACGTAAAATTTCAAGCGAAACGTTTAAAGATCGTGCGGTACTTTTAACTTTGAATTAGGATATTTATTCTTAAGCAAGTCTTAGGAAGTGCTGGGATCGATATAATGCGCAAATTTTGAAGTATCGCTCCTATTGGTGGTTTCTGCACATCTCGACCAATTCAGAATTTTCGGAATAATAATTATGTCGGGTTGATGAGGATATATGTATGTATATATTGTATATATAATATGTATACCCATACACATTCATAAACTTGAAAATCTGAGATTTCTTTATCCTGAAATGAAATTCGGGGAGAAAGTCACTCAACCTTCAAGTGCGAACTTCTCACGAGACCAAAATAACTAAACTGTGATGAAATTCATTTGAATGGGAGGAATCATAAAATGACATTAAGGATCTCAGACCTCGTTTAGACTGAGCTCTGATTTTATTGAATAGTAGCTCATCTCTCAATTGGTGGTAAGCAATACAGGGGTTGCAAGGATTTAGTTGGTGCTTTCTTTCGCCAGTACTGAATTATAATTGATAGCGAAACTCATGTCATTACGACTATTAAAAGAAATTGGCCCCTTACAGTTAAAAAAGCATTATTAATACAAAAAATTTTATTATCGATGTATTCATATCTATGAAGACTTAAATGTAAAGTATGTTTAAGTGAAAAGATTCCGTGCAATGATAATGGTACAAGAGTAAAGTGGGTGGTACAGCACGAAGGTGGATACCTCGATATTTATGGTCGTGTTAACCAGTTATTAATGCAGACCGATTGAAATTTCTTCCCCTGACACGCAAGCCCCTTCTTTACACTCATCATCCTTCTTATGGCTCCCAGATACAAAAATTCAGTACCTTGCCGTATTTATTCGGATAATTACCCTTCAGTAAATACATCATAACATTTCCCAAATAGTACGTTCATTGCTTAAGTATGCATAAGCAAAGGCATCTATCGATAAGAAACGTTCTTTTTTATTAATATGCATTAATGTCACTCTAATCTTAATTGGATGCATTTTAAGACAGTGAAGCGTTCTTTCATCGTCTACAGTTTCATCAATGATGAAAGTTTATTGATTTCAACTGCCTCTATCTCAACCGCGAGGAGCAATGGTTGGTCTGCTTCGAAGTTCAATGGACTTACACGGAGAGCTTGGGATAATCTTGACTCTAAATGTCGAAGTTTTAAGTGAAGCATGCGTGAAGGATTCACATTTATTTTGTGAGAAAGTCTCTGAAATAAAGTGCCTCCTCAGTTAACGAAGACATGGAAATACTTTATTTATTATGTTTCGGAATCATACAGTTTAACGAAAACATTCGTAAATGGAATTTTAGATCTTATGTGATGCTAAATCCTAAAGCAAGGTAGGTTGTCCATATTCCGACACCCTAAGGTTTCAATATTATTTAATATGTATAACATTAGGATAGCTCCGTTTGGTAATATCTTCCTTATTTTAGTAGTAATAACAGTCTGAATAAAAGCTGTAAAAATGTCGGAATTTGGGCCTTGTGGTCCAAAGTCAATAAATAAAAATAAGTACAAAACTGATATGAAATAAGATTTATTTACTTGAAAGAAAGAAATAATTTGGTTCTACCTTGGATCATTGTCTGAGACCTCCTGTTTGGCACATACTTATGTCTATTAAAAATTATTTCATCCACTTCCTACCAGCTAATCCTGTTTTTTCATCGAAATCGTGTTTAATTCTATTAATTTCACAGTAGGAATAAACACTTCTTCAATGGATCAGTCGACCAGTTACCGGCACCCCTACATCTACTAACCGAAAAATCCTCAGGCATAATTCCTTCTCCTGGTCACAATTTAAAAGAGGCGGATGTTTGTACGTAGCATTGATTACTTGAGCTAAACGGAAAAAATACGATGAATATATTGTGATATATTTAAACAAGTATAAAATATACATTTTTATGCACAATAGTATTTGTAAATACTTAATGCTCATCGCAATGTTCAAGAAAAACGATTATTTACTTCAATTTTCCTGCACAACTTAACGTAAATATAGAAATGGCCTATATGTCACAAATGTCACGAATCGAAAATGCCCCTGAGAATACTGGCATTAACGCATCGGATTAGACTGGAATCACAACATTGCGACAATATGGGATTTCAGAGTTAGAATGCTAGTGGAATAACTTTCCTAATCCGAAGATGAGAGAGAGAGAGGGTGAATGGAGTTTCCTTTAATTCATTCCTACATCCCCTTCACGAAGTCTTTGGCTAACTCAGCCTCACTTCCACCCTCACCCCATGTCTCCTCCCCAGAGAATCCTCAGCCATTAAAATTCCACGCACGTGGCCTTTAGGAGGGCGCTTTGACCCTCATGGCCACACCCGACCTCTGAACCAAAGTTGTATGTGCGGCAAAGGGAGAAAGGGGGTTGGAAGGGGAGTCCAAATGACGTAGGATGTTGCTTTTTGAGTGAGCATGCTGGTTAATTCACTCCGATTGGAGGTATTGGGAGCCGTTGGGCTCTCATCTACGCAGTAATGGATGAAATGCCCAACCATATGATGTAACGCGAAACATTTGGGTTTGCTTTTTCAATTAAGACTTTATTGGAAGGGTTACATCGCTTACTTGAAGTGCTACATAAAGATAAACAAATAAAAAGAAAGATGTCTTTATCTAAGCAAACTTTCGTAATTAATTCGGTGACTCGTGTGCTAGATTGCTAGATTTTAAATAGAGGTTACTTGAAATAATATTTGTGACCGATATTTCGTGTGTAGAAAGAATGCAGTCTATTTGATAATTGTCATATTTTTATAGAGATGTAATTAAAATGATAATGTGATGATAGGCTGGGGAAGTTACCATGATTACCGTTTACTATTATTACTGTTAGAATTCGATTTAAAAATACTGCTCTGTATCTATATCATATACACAATCATTGTTCTGAATATTAAAGGATAAACAAAAAATATTTCTTTTAAAGTTTCAACAGTATATTTGTTTTAACTATTGATACTCTAGCAGGTGTCTTGTATTCGTGTGGATGCGGATACTTAACTGGGTCATTCATTTAAGAATTAACCAAGCAAATGATATATAAAGGCATCATATCATTTGATCTTACGTTACTTGTAAGAATTCCACTCCCTATTTGTATAGCTGCATAATTTTAAAAGATAGTTGTGCTGATAGTCTCTCCCATTTAAGCGTCTCAACGCCTTGGGAAATTATCATGTTCAAACTGCTAATACTAGAGGCAAACGGTATGAAATGAAGGTAATCTGGCACTACGGTTCTACCGCTTATTATTACCCACAGCTTTATCTCCGATACTTACAGACTCGACACGCGATAGACGCACAACTTAACAACTACGCCGCCGAGACCTATGAAATATTATTTTAAGATCGTTTAGTTAAATAAGTGAATAATTTCTACATGAATTTTGATCTCAAGGCAAGTATTAGTAATTTCATTGGTGGTGTTAACTGAATTACAGCGTTCGTGAAAGGAGAAGAAATTAACTCAAGCGAACAAATACCCGCCATGTGGACATGCTCTGTCTCGAGGGATTCGCGCAATTTTCGACCTCGTCCGTCAAATTTCCTCGATCGTCAAAATTTCCGCGTAGAATCGCATCAAGGGATCCATTCCCCGGAATGCGTCGCATCCGCTTTGGCGATCGCCACTCCCTTGTGTCGATACTCCTCGCAACGCTAATGTCTCCATCCATCTGTATCGCACAACCACCTCTCACTCTGCATTGCTCCCCGTCGCCCAAAGGATGGGCGGCCGCGCGGACCCACGGGGGATATCCTCCTAATTTGGAAGTCCGGATCCCCAAACGAGACGTCCGGAAGCTGCGGACTTCTTTCACGGCTTTCCCCTGAATCCCCGCTCTCTCCCCACTTTTCCAGACTCCAAAAACTTTCCCCGATCCCCATTTCCCCCCAATCTCCGCCGCCGCTTCCCATGGGGGTCGTCAAGAGAGAGGAACCCGCACCCCTTTTTAGAAGGGAAGCAATTTAGACGTCTCCCAATATACCGCTAACTGTATCTAGCGCCCGAATTTCCATGAAGAGCTCTTTAGTCGGGCAATATTGGACGAAACGACATCTGAATGGTCATGAAATGTAGCGGGAGAGTGAACGGTCGAACCTGGATTGCTATTCCCCAAGGGATTCCGAAATTCTCACAGAAGTTCAGGGTGTAATGTATACCTTATCTGAGGTATGAACCTTCTGCTGTAAGGGCGTGCGCTTTTTAGGGAATAACCACAAATTAAAATGTCCAACTATTTTAACATTCCGTTAAGGTTTTACGTGCACTGTCGTTTATTCACGACGTGGGGCATAGCGAAATCCTATATAGTCAGTCCCATAGTCAGTCTCAGAGAAATGGAATATTACAGAAGGAGTGAAGGCTCTTCAGTTTAGTTAATACTACGTGAAATTGAAAGAGTAAGCTTCTTGATAAAATAAGAATCTAAAACTTTGCAAGGGTAATTTTCTTCGGTGTTGATCCGTAAACAGCTTCAGTTTCACTTCACTAACAACTACAGATTTACGTATCTAAAGTTACTCGTATTCAGATCAAGACTTATACTAAATCAAGATTATCCATCCGTACCGATTTCAGCAAAATGATAAATATAAGACGATAAAACGCAATTCCTACGCATAGAAAATATTTCACAAAAGTTTAGCATTTTTACTCAGTAGAAAATTGCAGTTTCTATAACAATTTAAGTAAGCTGTTACACTCTCTTCGCTGTCATATTAAAAGAGATATACGATAATTTCGTTAGATACTTCATTACGGAAATTTTAGTAAAATCATAGAGTAAATTTGAAAACTTTTCCTAAAAACATTTCATAATTTTCCATACTTCCTCATTTCTCATTGTATTTACGAATAGAATAATGAATTCTGCTGGAAAGTAGCTAACGTGTTGTTTATTAACTTGAAGCACATAAAGTTAGAGCTTCAAAGTAGATGAGGATAGCATGACGCAAGTGAGTTCACGGCAGTAAATCATAGCGGTGTGGAAACTCGGTGACAGCCGTGTATCCTCTCGAATGTAAACGACGAATGCAAAAGGTTTTGTGCATACGTTTTCCAAACTGAGTTATTTATTACACATAAACAATAAGAAAAAAACTTCATATTTAGTTTCTTTCGACAAAAAACTTCATTTTCTAGAATCGCCGTTCCAAGTTAGCAACAACGTTGGTTCTTATACAGAACTGTGCAATGCAATCGGAATATCCTCTGCATAATAATACCTAAGATACCTTTGTGTTTATTTTTCGCGATCAGGAGAACGTCTTCGAGAAGCAGAATTTTTCCAGCCTAAGTGAAATATGCACGAAATCAAGTCCTAACTAGATAGCAAACAAAAAGCGAGCGGAAATAGTGACTTAAACATGTCTCCTCGTTGTACAAAATCCGCTCTAGATGCATTATTCCGGGATCTTCTGCGAACGCCGTAGTTGCTCCTCTGCCTCCCGCGGAAGCGATAGATTCTCCTCGTTAATGGGAATCACGTCTTGCTCCCATGATGTCTCCCGTGCCTATTCACTACGGTCTCATTGTTGGCTCGTTTACGCAAACCGCTCGCGATGAGGGAAGACAATGAGTTTCTTTCCTTCAGCCGGAAGTCGAGATAACCTTCGATCGTGGGTTTAACCATTGAGAAGTACAACAGTGGCGGAGAAGAACATCTGTGAGCTAGTTCGCTCCCACTGCTACCAGTTTAACTGCCTACATATCAGAATGGATCGCTTCTAACTCTCGCGGGATGGAAGTATATCGCTCCCCGACTTTACCCACTTTGAATACGTTTAGCTTTATGCCTGAAAACTTTATCATTAATTCAAGGCAACGGCTGCGGAAATTAAGTCATATTTAAGAAATTACTACGAGCATTATTTATCACAGCATTAGTAACAGTAAAGTTTAATCGATTTCCGTTTTCTAATGAGATACCTTAATTCCTGTTTTGAAGATGCGGAGAAACTTGAAAACATGGAGACGGAATACCGTTGAAATGCTCCTCTAAATATACATTGCAAGTATAAACAAAATGTAACATGTATATACAAACAATTTACAGCAATCTATTAAATTATTAAACCTTTTCAACCGCTTTCGGAACCACACCCTCATCAAGCTTGACGAGATTTCGTATTCTAATTTCGACGTTGTGATATAATTCATTCGGAGATAATACAGGATTATCTAAGTACTCAATTTTAAATTAGTTCTAACTTCCATGAATGTTTCATTAAGGAAGAGAAGAATAAAATTTCCATCAGAAGAAATGCATAAGGATAACTTGACTTAAAGTAAACATATCAAATCTTTGTGAAATATATAAACGTAAACTCCCATAATATCTCGCAAATGAGAGCGATAAATTCTCATTACTGTTTTTAAATACCTACGATAATAAAAATGAATATACTATGAATTAGTGATTTGTAGACACGCAACTGAAGGGATATTTCGATTTCATTTTGTTATTGATAAATTAAATATCAAACATAAATGTATAGATTTCATTCGTTTAAATAAACTTGGAAATTTCGACGGTCTTTAAATGTTAGGAATTTTCCTCGAATCAGGAATTCGCAAATCTGAAACGCTCACTCTGCATTACTATGGAGGAAATTGGAAGCCATTAAGGAATATAAAATAAGAGAAAAACTGAAAAGAAAAGTGTGAAACCCTTTATGTGCAAATTTCGCTTTTCGAGGAGACATCATCAGTTGCACTAAAGACACTGAGTTTCATCGTCTCTTAGGAGTCTAATGATGCATTTTAAAAAAGCGAAACGTGCACATAGGGCTTTTTATTTTTGTTATGCGTTTAAAGAGTTGGTTCCCTTGTTTGCTTGGTCAATTCTAATCATTGAGTAATATCTTTAAAAACTTTTTAATGATAGGCAAAGGAAACTTCAAAGAAAGTGTAGTAAATAAGAGTAATACGTTTTCATATTCATATTATGGTGTTGTGTGAATTAATTAATAGATAAATTATGATATTTTTATTCGTTCTATGATTAGCGCAATTTAATCTCCTAACCCTTTGAAAACACGTACAATCTGAGATAGATATTTCTTGCTTTGATGAAAATATATGCAATTGCGTTTATGGCCGTGGTGGCGGAGTATAAGGAATGTTCTAGCTCTCCAACCTCTAGGTTCCGGATTCTAGCCCCTGCTGGTCGAATTTTTCGGTTAGCTAATGGTTTTTCGTGTTTGTAAATAATAATAGTCATTAAAATAGATGAAATTATGGTCTTCCTGTCTTTCTTAGAGAAGTAGAACTAGTAGATGCATAGTCATACAACAATACGTAACATCATCTCACCTAGTTTTATCTATATAGTGATGTCACCTAGTTACAACTTTCGGTCCAAGAAACTAAAAATACTGCCGTTTACATAGCATTTTGAGTAAAACGCTACTTTGAAGAGATCCTGCAACTTCAAAACTCAAAACCGCACTAACATGATAGGGAGTGAAACAAGTAATGTGCCGGGATATTTTTTTAATTGAATCGTTTGAGTCATTGAATTTATGACTTCATAGCGATCAGTATACGTAGACCATGAAAAACACATCCACTTGCACGACGATTACTATCATTTACGACGATTACTATTTAAATTACTATTAGTAACGAATACTTTAGATCCTAAATTCATAGAAAGTACTAATACTGGCTGGATTCATTGCCTTTCTTCTATATAAATTGCATTAAACTGCGTGTAAATGAAATTCGCATGCCAACTGCATGTGAGTAGAAATGAATAAGAATGTCTCCTTCCTGATGCAGAATCGACTCATGTATGTACGCTACGTAAATACTCCTCGCGCATCTTATGAAAAGAATATTGATGAATGCGGTGCGGTCAGCAGAGATGTTTCTGATAAATATTACGGAAATGTTGGAAAAATAATATTAAAACAGTGCAAGCGGGAAAGAATAAATACATATATTTGAGATACGGCCACTCATCACTGGAGTATAATCGATATTTTCAGGTTATTTGTAAATTACATCGAATGATTTTTTTACGCTCTACCTCTGCCTTCAGTCGTAGCTGAAGTAATGCTTTCTTGGAAAAATATAAGAATAATTTGTTATTATAATAATATATTATATAAATTATTCTTATATTCTTCCATTATGGATTACCACAACACCTCGCCTGATTCTGTGAAGTTTATTAATGCTTTCTTATACAACAATCGATTTATTTTTGGTTGAATGAAATTTATTACGAGCAATAAGAATATTTATTTATATTTATCGAATCTATCTTATATTCATGAATCTTACAGCACCGCGAGGATTTATGCGACGAGAATGCGGATAAAGGAAAACCGAGGAAAAGACTCAACTCTAATCCTTCGTTATAAATAGAGGGATTTTTCATCATGTACGTAGGATACGTGCTCAGTATGGTGTGAGTGAGTATCGGATTTCGTGTTTGAAGTCTCCTGCCACGGGATAAAAGAAGAGAAAAATCCGGTCCCCTCCGTTTCCACTTGCCAAAAATTCCGTTTTATCTTCCCTTTTTTGTCTTGATTGCCGACGTCCGCTTCCAATCTAATCCCTCAGCGCCCTCACTTTTACATTTCCCTCACCCTTCCGTTGGCCCTAGGGCCCCTCTGCCACTCGCCATTCCATCGGTCAATGCATTTGGGCAATTCGCCGAAACTGTCACAACGCTCGCACGGCTATATGTCTCCCCTTGACCCTTCTCTCTTCCCCATATCAAACCTCAGCCTTACCATTCGCTAAGGCTGATCCATTCATCCATGGCTTCCACTTGGAGCTTTGAGCCATTACCTCCATTCCAGTCGCCCTTTCTCTCCCTCCCTGAAAGATCTACTCATTAAATATATTCGCACTTGTATATAAATATAAATACCCGCTACGCTGCATTTGCGATCTCATTTTTTTCTTCCTCGAGTCAACGCCGATATAAAGTATCGACGGAGGGGTTGGCGGTTTGTCTGGCTAGCTTCTTTGCTCCCGCACAGATGGTATATGTTCTCCTAATGACCGAGGTTCCATCACGTCCTTTTATCAGTGTCATTCTTTACTGCCTTCATTTTTCAGGCAGCTGATCCTTGATTGGCTACAAGACCCTTTTCTGGATCCTTTCTCACCGAGCAGTTCCACCTGCCAGACCTCATTCTTAGGTCTCTGGTCGCATTATCCTTACTCCTAAGCCTGTGGTCTTGGCATAGATGAATATTTTGAAGTAGTATGGTTGATATCTTTCTGAAAGTCTTTAGATTTAATGCTGAATACACCTGACAAGTTCATCAATATAATCCTAAATGATTTTTGTGCTCGCGTCTTTGCAGGGTTCCTTGATGGTCATTCGAAAAGGCAATAATTTAGAAAATATTTTGAAGAAGAAATATTATGTTGAAGATAGCCTTTTCTGGCTGCTAACCGGTTAGCCACTTATTAGCTTCTCGGTGTACCGAGAAGCCACCCGGTTAGCAGCCCGAGAAGACTATCTTCAACATACATTCCACCGGGAAAGCGTCAAGACTCACAAGAAATATTATAATTATCCTATTATATCTAAATGCGTTTCTTGAAATTGAATCTGATTTGGCCAAGCTAGAATATTTGGATAGGTTCCATATCGAGGAAGAAAACAACCTCGTAGAATATCTATGGAATCTTGACAGTATAATTGTGGAAATTACAAAGTTGTTTTCTTCCATGAATATTTATTCTACAGCAATGTTTATCGAGAGATAACAAATATTTTCATTTCCACAAAGAGTCTTCTGTTTAAAGAAATTAATTTTATTTAATTACTCTTTGATACCTTCCAACGAATAGCAGATAAAGCATATTCACTTTGGGTATATTGAACCTTCTATGGGGAAAAAGTAATTCCTTTAGACGGATAAAATCAGGAAAATTCTTTAACGTCATGTGTTTACAAAATAATTTTTGGTAGACGAAGTTGTATTATTATGTTTAATGCTGAAGGAAGCAACTTTTACTATCGACAGAGTAAACTGCCGAAACAAAATTTAAAAATTTTAGGTAATATTTTCAATTGATAGGGTTTATGTGCAAATTTCGCTTTTCGAGGAGACATCATCAGTTGCACTAAAGACACTGAGTTTCATCGTCTCTTAGGAGTCTAATGATGCATTTTAAAAAAGCGAAACGTGCACATAGGGCTTTTTATTTTTGTTATGCGTTTAAAGAGTTGGTTCCCTTGTTTGCTTGGTCAATTNTATATATATATATCCTCTTCTTCTTGTTACCTATGAGCATAAAATCTGGAACTGCTTCTGTAGTTTCATGTAGCATGAGTATCCAAGTGGTTTCCAAGATTCAACATCTCCAAAATTTAAAGCTACCTTATTATTTCCCGTTCCTGATTCTTAGTGAAGTTTTAAGGCTATTGTGTACGGAAATAATTTTCAAGGGAAGGCCAAAAAAGACGACCAAATAACTCGGTAGAAACTGGGACAAACAAAATAAGAGGGCAGATAGAGAATACTTGAGGATTTCAAAGAACTACAATGCATTGTGCATTCTATAGGGTCTGGAATCTTATTCATCAACCCTATAATAATCCGGAGCGTATACAAACGAACTCAAAAACCCTCCTTTTCCTTCAAGAATCCTGCTTCAGCTTCATCCTCAGAATCTTTCGCCCCATTAGCTTTCAGGGTGAGGAACCTTCCGCGACTTTTTATAACATCGCGACTAGGAATCCAGGACACAAGGCGGATACACTCAGCATGGTGTATCTCTTCACCCCTCTTTAGTAGCAACCTTAACTGGTATTACAGATTCCGGCCTCGTTGCCAGTAATCTAATGTCGAGTTCCCTGATTATGGTGGCGCATTTACATAGTGGAGCGGAGACGGACGTAGGGCTTCCTTTTGACCCGCGGGAGATGGGGAGAGTCGCAGAAGGGAGTCGTTAGGAAAATAGGGGATGGCTAGGAAAGGGATGGATGAAGATGAAGAGATAGAGAAGGACGTAAGCTATGCACGAGAGCCAGTTCACCGCACGGACGGGAGGGGCTGCACCGCCCAGAGGGATTCGGTTTGTTCTTGACCTTATGTCCACTATGGATGTACGCGCTTCACTAACGGACACAGGAAACCTTCGATTCTCATTCCGCTACCTCAAAACTAGACCCGGTTCCGCGCTTCGCATGTATATATGCCTTTAATTTGTGGCGGGCATGGTGAGGGCTATTCTGTGGAGAACAAGGGAAATGCGCAAAGAGGAAGTGACGCAACGGTAAGCGTCGTTCCTTTTGCTGCAGGCGAGAGGATCTTATTCAGAAGCGGACCGCTGTGAAAGAACAAAAGCTATAGGAAAATACGCGGTAGACTAATTTCAGTCCGGAAGGTCACGTGATAGACCGCGCATCCCTCTGCCATCGGCTGTTGCGCCGGTCATACATATTTGTGTTAGGTGGACAGTCTGGATTCTAGGGGCAAACAGTAAAAAGATAAAAAGTGCGGGTGAGAGGTTTAATTGCGACTCACTCGGAACAGACCCATCACCACGGAAACGGAGCTCGGACGGCGCGGTTTGAGTCCCTCATCTAAAGGGGAACTTGGTTCGAGATGGGATCCACAAGATATCTTTTACATGACGCGACACGGTGCTGGGGACGGTATTTTCAGCCGCCATTCTCACAGACCGACCTCCCAACTGACCGCTCGCGCCCCTATACGGTATCTGTCGTGGATAAAAAAAGAGAGATAGGGGATTGCGGGAGAGTGGGATGTATAAATGTCCTCGGGGATGGAGTTCGGTGGTTTACGTCATAAGTGCGAAGGGTAATTATTCAATGGTTTAATCTTTCGGAGATCGCGCAGGTCATTAACGGAGTATTCTAGTCGTTCGCTCCGTGTAGTTTTCTCATTTTTCCGTCGCTTTGTTTTAATATTTTATGAAGGAATGAGCATACGTCATTCACTTATGGTGCTATAGTAACTGCTATTATATAATTCTTACAATTGGTGTCATCGAACAAAGATTGATGATTCAGTTGTTAATATATAGTTCTGATTGAGCCTGGTTTAATGATAATAATAATAAATGAGTTAGAGTTTTTAACGGAAGAAAAATTACTCAAAAATAAGATTAATAGTAATTAATTCAGTACTAATCTGATGGACAATTTAGCAGTAGCTAATAAAAATTAAATATCAAATGGACCTTTACAGCTGAAATAACTCAATATTTGTGCTCAAAGATTATTTTTATTGAAGCTCTTCAATCCATCTTAATTCAATATTCTACTTAATAATTAAATTACTCTGTCCTATGATATTCATTCTGTAATTTCTCAGTATCTTCAAGCATATATTAAAACATTAAAACATATTTTTGCCACAACCTTCTTCAGGACTCTCATATTTTGAGTACTAAAAGTTTTACTAAAGTAAATTAAATATTTCTGTTTTAATGTTTACTCTGGAGGAGAATGGACAATGCGACCAGTTGAAAAGGGAAATTCTTATTTTTCAGTCTATCTCTATCTTCGTAAATTCCGCTATATGTCTTATGGAAATGTTACTAATCGGTACTCCTTAGCTAGCAATCAGAAATTTATCCTAGATGTCAACTAAAAAAAGAAAGTCAGCATTAAACGAGTGGAATAGGCAAAAAAGTTTATATTTGTACGTTTCCTAAATTTTAAGGGCAAGTGGAGCGGTTAGAAATCGAATGGGAATCGCTTTACTTTCAAAGAGAATGTGTTCTATCCTGGAAACTTTAAATTCGCTCCAACTTCAGTCTACATGCAGAATTATTCTCCGAAGACAAATTCAAATCGTCTGTTCTCTAGAAGAGAGCATTTTAAAAGGTTTCTACTCTATTTAAGGAGACATACTCCTGCTCTTTGTTCTCAGCACTATAATGCCGTTGTTGGCTTTAACGGGGCATTCTCTGTATTTAATCTGAGGGCGACCCGTAAGAATGCAATCATTCGCCATCATTTGTGACCTGGATCTATAAAGAAAAAGGAACTCGGAACTCGCGCAAAGACCATATATCTATTCCTTAACAGCTGAGAGAGCAAAGGCTCCGACGAAGTTAATCTAGATTCGAGAAAGATGTTCTCAGTACGGATGGGCAAACAGAAAAGCGCACATCCAGCTCCAATTTGCAGACTTTAAGAATAGTATGCTTTTCAAAGAATTCGGTCTTTCATTTCTTTTGCTTATTTTTCATGTAATCGAAAGAAAAGATGCGGTTTTTATCATCAAAACGAAAAGGGATGTATGTTGATATTAAGCGCACCGCTGAAAGACGTCCCTTTTGTTTCTTTGATATTCTTTTTCCATATGTTTGAGAATCCTAAAAATAAATAAGGATCCGGTAAGAGTCAAGTATAAATTCGTTGAAACATCACGTTTTAGATACTTTAAAAGAAGTTTAGGAGAGAAATATGGATCGATTTCCAAATANTAACTTTAGTCATTCCTGCTGAAGAATTGGAGCGGGAAATTCCAATTTAGCCAATAAATCGTCTAAGGTCGTATCGTTCCAATACATGGGCAGCATATTGGAGAGAGTTAAAATAAAAAAGCTGGAGCTAACATTCGCTAAATATCGGTCGAGTTGCTACCGTCGCGATAAATGGAATTTTATACCTAGCTTCAAGCTTTCTAGAATTACGTTTCTTCTAGCATATGATTGCTAGATTTGGGTAACATAAAAAAGGATAAGCTCTTTATTTTCTTAATAGGGAGCTGAAGTTTCTACTGTACTATACTAGATAATACTAATAATCATTTTTTTGGGCGAGATTGAGACTAAAAGTCTCCTCTTCCATCTAACCCATAATAATAATGTGAATTCCTCGTATATAGACTATTAATCGAAGACTACATAGCGTTAAATTGAATTCCTTACGGACCAAATTCGGTCTGCCGCGTACTTGCGTTAGGCCAGGGAAGATATTATTACAATGTAAATCATGAGTGTACATTAAACGGCTTGCAAAATCGCCTTTGATGTTTTTCAGGTCTTTTTTCAGGATGTTTTTCAGGTCTTTTCTAAAAAATGAGCACCTAATTTTGTGAAATTGGGCATTAAGAAAAAGCTCAATACAATCGAAGCCTATCACGTTAAAAATATTTAGAAGTGTGCTGAATTTAATTTTTGTAAGTAAAACTTTTACATTTTTTACCTGTTTATTCCTTTTCAGAGCATAAGTAAAGAATAAAGGAAAACGGAGGTTTGATACGTTAGCCTGTGTCAGAGGAATAAAACTGAATATAGAGAAACATTTTAAAGAAGATATAATAAACCCACACCTGCTGATAAAGTGATCCGTAAAAATACGAATGAATTCTAAACAAATTCAACATTTGTTGCAAACAGAATCAACAAATTCGGTTAGGAAGGCTAGTTTTAGACTTAAAATGTCTGATACAACATTTCACACTCTTGGGTTCAACACTTACAAAAAAGCCTCATCACATTCAGTTACTGCAATTCCATCATGAATAATATTTTATTATCAATTTTAGCACATTTTAAATGTAATAAAAATAAACAACCTCGAGTTTTTTTATGCCTGATTTCACAAAAACAGTTACTTATTTTTGGGACACACTGTATATTTTGTATTTGCAATTCGCACACTGCGTCCCGCTGATCACCAAGTACTTTGTTATCTCTCGCCGAATTAAAAGTCTGTGCACATCTGCCCAGCAGGATATATAAAATAGATTTTGGAAAACTTCCCAAGCAATTCTCAGCCCCATCTTAAGTCATTCAGTTCCACTTAATCGATCTACAGCCAGTAAGCCTTCTAAGTTTTCAAACCATGAATATGTAAACTAAAGTAGTAAGAGAGGTGAACCTACTTAACTCTCTCTATATCTTCATCCAGGCTATGCACAGTGCGGTTGGAGTTAGATTTAACGTGTCTCCGATTCCATCTATCCTCGACAAGAACGAATACTCCTTTACATTAAATGTTAACTAAATATTGTAGAAAGGGTATCAATCATGGACTTAACCTACTAATGGAGGGGTTGGCAAAGAAGGGGCAGCAAAGGGAGTATTTCCTTCGGTATGATCTTTCGGCGGATTGAATCGGGAATCCGTAGTGTTTTGATTGGAAAAGAAAACTCACAGATAAAGTAAAACTCATTTTGCTAGCTCTGGAGAGGTGGAGGGCTTCGTGGTCTAGAACATTGTTAAGGATATCGAAGCAATTCAAAAGAATTCTTTCAGAAGCTAGTATTTAAAATTTTCAATTTATTATTTTGATTGAACACTACTAATTAGACGTTAAGTTTTCATCAGTAGCACAATCTACAAAACTTAACGAAACTTTCTCTTACAGAGAAATAAGGTTAGAACAGGATAACCGTAGCCACAGTGATAGGTGATAACCGTGAAAATTCTCCAATCAAGTAAAGCTGAAGTCAAAAGAAATCGGAATTCAAAGAATAGGATTTTCATAATATCCCTTCCAGCGATATCCTTTAGTCCATGGTTAAAAACAATTTTGGCAAAATTTCGTTTATTATTACATCGGCTTCTAAGCAAATATCTCCATATTGTCACTTTAATAAAGACTTATGAACTTGTGTCCACTGACGCCAAGTTAGGTATTCGAGATTTTATTTGCTGCGGTATCTTAAATGCCATATTAATTTGAAATTACGAGATACGTAGATATATATTTTTAGTCACTTGACTTGAAGCTTGTGATCCTGCTACCAATATATTGATGAACTGTATGTACACTTTTTTGTTATCGGATAGTAGTAAGCGTATTTTAATTTACTTTTGACTCAATTTTAAGCATGGTTGTGGTTATATGAAAACTACTCTGGCATTGGTCATTCTGAATAAGGACGTTCACTATCATTATCCCTTATTGCATACTATGAAAGGTGTTGTTCATAAGGTCATTGTGTTGCGCTTTTATGGACGATTTCCACTCATAGAAAACTAGCTCTGGGAGGAAAGCACGGGCGAAATACGTCACTCTTCAACATGTCTAATAAGCTCACTACTTCTAAAAGCTACTGATAGCTTATGGTGGAGGGGATGATGTTAGAACCGGCCTTCGGGCTGAATCCTTTACAGAGGAGCTACGGCTTGTAAAGCCTCCGATTCACGATTTATCCTACACTATTTTCACATCCTTTGTTAAAGGAACACGCGTGACCTCTCAGCGAGCGAGGGAAGCGAGTGATGCAGAAAAGTCTGACGAGAGAATTCCCTTAAGGCAGGACACTGGGCTCTTTTGGATATGATGTCACTAACAGGAGGTTGGAAGATGTGTTTTAAGGGAGAAAGACCGAGAAAATGGAGCAACACATGGGACAAAAGGAACACTACTAGTAGAGTGGATCTCCGTATTATATGCAGAAGAGATTGCAAATCTTCCGGATTCCCGTTAGGAACATTTTTACGCACAGTTAACTTTAGTCATTCCTGCTGAAGAATTGGAGCGGGAAATTCCAATTTAGCCAATAAATCGTCTAAGGTCGTATCGTTCCAATACATGGGCAGCATATTGGAGAGAGTTAAAATAAAAAAGCTTGAGCTAACATTCGCTAAATATCGGTCGAGTTGCTACCGTCGCGATAAATGGAATTTTATAACTAGCTTCAAGCTTTCTAGAATTACGTTTCTTCTAGCATATGATTGCTAGATTTGGGTAACATAAAAAAGGATAAGCTCTTTATTTTCTTACAAAATTTTCCTCAAAATAAATATTACAAGCAAACTTTCAGCCACAAAAGGAATCATGAGTCCTGAGACATCATTCATGATCATTATATAAGATGCATTAGATGCATGCATATATGTATATGTTTCATTTCATGTACATGAAGTTGGTGAATATAATTAAAAAATGTTTGAGGAAATATGTCAATTACTTAATCAATATAGTTGTAATACTTTTGTGATACTTATTTTATGTATTACTAGCATCTTCAAGTAACTTCATATTAGCGGTCCGCGGGGTTCAAAATTATGAGTTTAGTGGTCCATGAGGTCCAAAGGATTGATGGCCGCTGGAATAGAACGACTCTCTTTCAATCCTCTTAGAAAGTTGGCTCCATAAAATCTCGCCCATACGTCTGAATCGCAACGTATATAATTTTACCTTCACAGTGTAACGTATGAGTACATGTGACGTATATAGACATAGCGTGTTATCATAATCGGTTCATTTTCATGGAATGCTTGAAGTAGACTTGTAAAATGTCTACAACGGGGAAATATTAATAACGTGTAAGGTTTTGTTTTCGTAGAAAATTGTATAAATCAAAATAGGTGAGAGAATCAAAACTACTATAGAATAGAAAATTCACTCCACTTCATAGTAAAATGGTAAAAGAGTTGGAACGGATTATAAAATTAAAATTCTATTCATTCGCTGACTATCGCGACCTATCTGTAGGCAAAACAGCATTAAGTATTCTAAAACTCGTCTCATTCGAAGACTCTCGGTATAAGGCATATCAGAGTGTCTGAAATTACACATCTGTAGACTTTAAATGATATCTGGAAGCTCATCTCTGCCTGCGAATTCGAAATGGAAGCAGGAAACAATTCCGTCCTCGTCTGCGGGATTAGTTGACTTAAGTAGAGAGGCGAAGGATCGAAGGGCGGAAGTACGAGACCTTTAAGGAATTTGTTTGGATTGAAAAGACGTGAAGGAGGAGGAGTTTTCTCGATGACAAGAAAGCGTTGAAAATCCTCCGTCCTCTCGGGCCATCTCAAGCAAAAGCGAGCTAATGCTAATGAAGAATGGAAACTCCGCCTCCAGACGAACTTTTGCCAGATTATGTAAATATCGCCAGGGGACGATGATAGCCTTTCAGCTTCAAATTAAGTTAAGACGGATAATTTACCTCAGGGTCTCTATCCATATCCTGAAGAAAGAGCCTCCGTATAGAAATGTAGTAACGCGTGCAAAGCTGCCATGCGCGAATTCAGTAGAAAAGGGGCTGCGAAGAAATGGCACAACTTCAGATTTCTTTTTGGGAGTATAGGTTTCCGAAAATTCGGATTCATCCATCGATCGGACATTTACACATCGATTCGGAAGTCATGGATATTTTCCGAAAAATCAGTTTTGAAAATATGAACGGTGAAGTAAGACGACATAAACAAGCAAACTTAGTCGGATTATTTTTACACGAACGAAAAGATATTCAAATATACCTGATGAAATTTGAAAAATTCTATTTATTTCGAATGAAATAAAACTTAATCTAAATATCAATGTCTAAAGCGAAGGTGTCTCAGTGGTCAAGTGATAAGTCTCTGAGATCAATCATGGAGTCTGTGAATATTCACATGAGTCAATTAATTGTTTACATAAAATATTAAATTCTAGTCATAACATGGTTCTTTTGCGATAAAACTTATGTTTACAAAAATGGCTGTGCTTTAAGATTCGAAACAAAATATTTCTGTGTGTGCACTCAGTGCATCAAACCTTGAGTGCTGATGGATTGCAGTTTTACAATCTCCAGAGGGATTAGTTAGATTTTCAAGTTTAAGAGATCCTTAGAATTCACAGGGGAGATCCTGACCCTAAAGGGTTAACATAATTCATAAGAAGTTCGAAGTTTAAATTCATAAACCAATTTATTTAAAGAATTAAAACGATTCGTTTCGATCACATTCTGATTTAATTTAAAGAAAACACTGCTAGTTACATTGAACATTAATTTCCACCAATGAAGTTAAATTTTGAAAATACCTAACTCGCTTAGAATTTGAACTTCTTTAGAGGAGAAGATTGTTTGGTTTTCATTATGTCAATGTTAATGTTGACGTACTTTCGACTGCAGACCATGAACATAGAAACAGACGAATTCAGAAAAAAAAATCGAGTTGCCAAATTCAGCACCAATTTCTTAAGTCCGAATCTATTGGCTCAACTTGACTGTGGAAAGTAAAAAGGATTAAATTTACTAAAAAATCACATGGAATGATAACTTGAATGTTACTTGTTGTCTATAACCCATAGTTATAAAACGCAGACCTTACTTTTTCATTCGTTTCTAGAATATCAAATTTGACGGTAATATTTTATACTAATATCTTATCTTTATCTTATTTATCGATATTTGCCGGCATGTGCAGCGAGCCAGGGATAATTTTTCGTTCGTTGTCGGCAATAGAACAGATGGAAACGATTCAAAATATATTCCGGGATTAATCCTCAATATGCCTATTGCCGCATTCAATGAAGCAGATCCAAAAGAAATATGTATCCAATTCCATTATAGAGATACAAAAATATAAAATCGAGGATATAGTATTCCTTTTTCCTGTTGTGGCTTCCCGAAGCGAATAATTACAATCACCGAAGCCCCGGATGGGATCTCCAGGGCAATATTCTCAAGATCAAGTTCAAGAGTCTCCTGTGATTCGGATATATCGACTTTTTTAACAAAACGATAGCAGATTGGGATGGACCCCAATCGACTGTGTGGGAGATGAATCCAAAGGAGAAGGGGCAAGATGAAGATTAGATGAAGAGGTATTTGGTCAATGCGAATCAATTTCATCTCAAGTTGATACCAGGAAAAATCGGGATGAGCCTTTCCTTCCCCTCAACACGAGATTTTTCTTCCTCTGGGCACTAGAGGTAGGTATGACGTTAGATATTAGGGAAATGACACATAAGGGTAAGTTTCCATTTTCCGAGACGCAGATTTCCGTTTTATTTCATTCAGGAATGTTTTAATTTTCACTACAGCGAAATCGTCGCCACAGCATGGCACGAGTTCATGGAGCAGATTAAGGAATCGCAGACAAAATAACTCACTCTTTGGAGGAATACAAAATATATCGAATTCTACTAATAAAGCAAGACCGTATGTTGGGACCAGAAAGTCGTTAAATAAGACTTGAGATCCTCAACCACAATCATTCAGTTTATCAGTTAGTACCTAACAGATAATGTTCCCAAACGCCAATTTTTATCGGATATATTTCTATTGTACTGACCTTTAAATGTGTTAATGTACAGAAACTCGCATCGCTCAATGAAAGCTTAGTTTTTCAAAAGGAATTACTTATTACTTTCCTTAGAATATAGAAATTTCACCAAGATGAAAGTCCAGCATTCATGCATTTGATGGAATTAAAAGTAGTAATAGTAAAGTTAAAAGTGCTTCGACAGCTTAGGTCACTTCGCACGTGGGCCCCCACCGGGAATCGACCCGAAACCGCTTTCACCGATGGAATTAAAAAAATGAAATTAAAGCAACTGGTATCAAAATTGATTTATATCTGCGGCATGAAGAAAATATGATGAACAATTTTAAGGGTTCCCGATAGTCATTATCGGCTAAGTCAACTTGTAGTCCCACCTAAGGAAAACATCCTCTGAATAGTGTGAAGTTTCGGTATTTTCCTATCACCGAGTCTCGCATGTCTATTCATCAACTGATAAATAGACATGCGACTGTAAAGCAAACAACTGCGTGAAAAGACGTTATCAAAATACATGTACATTTGGTGCTTTCGACTGTGCATGCACGTGCTAGGTATAGCATTCTAATATCCGAACATTGATTAGAGGAACTGAATGTTTACACAGACCTGTTTCTCATTCGGATACAACTATCGTAGCAATAGATTGAATCTGAATTGAAATTTGCATAACAAACAGAGAGGAGTAAAGAGTCATCATCTACGGGAGCAATTTTCAGAATTACGGGAAATGACTGTATTCGTAGCTCGACTGCGAAGCCTGCCGTTAGGATACTGTTATGATTTTGTTGCCTCAGTTCCGTAGTACGCGATACAGACGAAACCAAGAGTTAGATAATGCCTTTTAATTTCCTTTATAATTTTATAGAAGTAATTCTGTCTACGGGACAAATCAATAAGATACTGGACAATATTATCAAATTTTAGTAGAATAAGATTACCCGTTCATTACGTTTCTGCATTTCAGCTGGTTGATGTTCCGAAAGCACCCTAATAAATTATTTACTTTACCGAAAGAAACATTAAAATTTTTAGTTAATGTTTGATAAAATATCCTTCCTTCTACATCATACAACATTTTTTGTCTCCTTCATTCCCAAACATCTCCCTTGAATCACCTTAACCTGTTCATTCCCTTTCTATATCGGAGCCACGTAATTGTGCCTTCCTTTTATTTTTTCATTGAAGACCCTTTTCTCTCCCACCGTATCTAACACTTTCTCGTTTCTTTACCAGTCAATCTCGCATTTCATCTACATAAGTACCCCGCAAGCCGCCTTTCGGCGTGTGGCAGGGGGTGCAAGCACCTCACCGCAAACAACCACTATTTGTTTTCATAGCATTTCCAAAGCAATACCTCGAAACTCTCCGGTCTTCTAATATCCTTCTCTTGTAGGATCCACGTTTCAGATTTGAGAAAGGTTACATCGTTACTTCGACCAAAGGATTTAGCGCTGTCTATCATTCCGTTAATGTTTGAACTTTCGACCTTTGTACTTCATCCACATCTGTATCTAGAAATGTACCTACGCGCCGAGTGTGCGACGGGTTACACGTATGAAAAGACTATTTCTCCAAAAATAAAAATCTTTGAAGAGGCTAGTTTTAGTATCTATTTGCCTAATTTCTATTGCGGTAGCTAATTGGCCCATGTAATAGCTTGGACACATAATAAAAATTTTGAGATATCAATCGTATTGTAATTAATTGAGAATTGTATCTTTTGAATCATAATTATCATTCGTTGGAAACGTAATTCGATAGGAGTTTGAAAACGGAAAACAAAAGTGCTCACCTAATTTACAAATGAATTTAACAATCCGAAGCACTATTCCCGAGATTAATCTACCTGACAGTGATACTAAATCCCAAGATGAACGTAAATTAGGCCAATAATTACCCTTTTCACTACCCAGGAACTTTTTTTACAGAAATCATTTTGTCAGTAGAAGTAGAATTAGAATTATGTTGCTTCAACTGCTGAGGTCATTTTGCACCTGTTCCCAAATCAGTATAATTTATTATATTTTCTTTTCAGCAAATAAAAAGAGAAAAAATAGATTAAAATGGAATAGGTATGTATATAAAATTAATATATTCAAGGGTGACTACATGGAATTCCACACATCTTCTAAGAAAGAAATTGTAGTAAAATCCACAGAAGATTTTAATTGACTAGTTTCGTCAACTCGTTGACCTCTTCGAGTAGTTGATTTTCGTTGATTAGTTGATTTTTACAGATTATTTGATTTTTATAAAAGCCTGCCGTGAAAAACAGTTTTCATATAATCAATGTGATTGGACCTTACTTTGTGGAACGTAATTTATTAAAACGTTTTCTTTCTTTGAAGATTAGTAAGTATATGCATAAAAGTTAAATTGATACAAATATCTAATATCTAACAAATATCTGCTTTGGTTACTCCTGAGACCTGCATAAATACGTTCCCGTTAGCTGAGATCGAGAAAAACTGGAAAACTGCTTTAACGAAAACTCCAAGGCAGTCTATCGTTAGCAAAGATATCATCATACTCGTTAAATGAGCGCTTCATGACCAATCAAATCGCGAGTGAACACACTGAAAAAAAAATTATTTATTTTCCGCCGAGTACACATCCGCGGAACCAGCTGCCAATTAAGAGAGCGAAAGTTTCTTTTCATTTTTCATTCCATCTTTCGACAGATCGAAATCCAACTGCGTGGGGAAAGCGAAATCCCGGTGCATCGACGTAGTCTGTATTTTTCGCAAGATGTTTACAGCGTTCCAAAAGGAGGCAACTAGCTACCCGCAGAGAGGGAGAGAGACACGGAGAGAGCAAAAGAAAGCGGAGTAATGGGTCGAAACCTCTGCGAAAGAAGTTTAGCAGCTCCTCAACCCTGAATTCTCACGAACGAAAGAGTTCTGCGGCTGAAGGCGGGGATGGAGATGGCTGTAGAATGGCGAGTTAAGACGTTTTTCCGCCTACTCCGAAAGAAGACTGCCTCCCTTTCTTTCCCATCTCCGCTCCCGATCCCCCCCGCGCGCAGCTACCCGTCGTCGCACACGCCAACGAATGTTGTCACAAGGGCAAACGAAGTTTCAAACTCTTCCTGGCTCGCCGCACATCAAGCTTACCGCTCGAATTTTCCAGTCCCACGAACACTTCTGCTGAGCGGGAGGATCGGGGGTAGGCTTCGGAGGAAAAAGTAGGCGGATGGGAGAGTTTTTGGGGGGAATATCTGCTCTGGAAGAGAGAGAAAAGTGAAGGAAAGTAGGAGAGATGGAACGGCGATAAAGAGGAACGAGGGGGAGATTTCCGAGTAGCATTTTTGAGGAGAGAGACTAATTGGACATTATTACTGACGCATAGACATGGGGTGTGTACGTTTCTCTTAACAGAATTAAGGTTTCAAAAAGTAAGCGATGAAAATGACGAGATGGCCTTTTGCTCCAAGTTGCTTGCTTAAAAATTTACGGCTGCCAAAGTTTTCATGGATACTAATTATGGTCCGTAAGTCATTGCTCGGGAGAGAAAAAATATTCGGCGAGGTCGACAAACTGAAGCAATGGGCACCGTCGCTTTATTCTTGGCCTAAGAATATCCGTTATCTTTCTCGGTTGAGTGGATTTGCCTTACATAAAACGCGAAAATAGAAAAGCAGAATGTATTCGCGTAGTACCACAAAAAATTCTCTAACCTTATAGAGAATGGCACCGTCATACTCTGAAGATTCGTTCAAAGTTCTATAAACGATCATTTTAGTTTTTTTTTCAGCAAATTCAATTTTATCACTGATGATTAAAACCTAAGTACTCCTAAGATTTGCTACGCGACTAACAAATGAATATTTCAAGTGTAAGCTACAAAAATATCCAATTTTAAGCAATCATAGTTCCTAGAACTAAAGGGAGAGTATGAAAAGTATGAAAAATATAAAATGGGAAAACTGGAATAATCCTACGTGGAAAATCTTATGCCGAATACCTAGTCAAATCTTAAATAACTACTACCATGGATATTGGAAATCAAGATAACGGAATGACGCTATGAAAGGATGGCTAAGCTATGAAAAACTTACCTCTGTGAATATGCACTACATATTTTATTCTTTGAAATGACTAGTTCAAAATGAAGTTTACTGCGACTACCATACCGCGCGGCATGGGAATTTGTCGTCCATTCGGTTACTATAACTTAGTAGAGATAAAAGCTGATTCCATTCTAAAATAGAGGCGCGACCGCACTTGGCCATACGCACCTCCATCAAATAATGGAAAGGATTAAAACTTCTCCCAGTCCATGAATACAGGGAATCGAAACTCCTGGTCACAGTGAACACGAGGAAAGCCACGCGGGATTTGTCCGAAGCATGGAATGGATGATTTCCTCGTCGACTGCACCAATGTCGTTATTCTTAATCGTAATATGGATCCATAACTTCGCATTATGCCACCCGTGGTTTTCTTCTCTCAAAACGGCAAATTCCAATTCCAGGAAAATGTGAAGCTATTCGCAATTCGAAAACGAATAAACCAGTCAATTGAGATAAGAGAACTTATAAAGAATGCAGATTTTTTCCCACTTCCAAGTTCATCGGTATCGTTTGCCTACGAGGTATGGCTTCCGACTCCTGGAGAGTTGATTCCAGGAGTTGTGAATTCCAAGAGTGGTAAATTTCAGGAATGTTCGGGAGACTATTTAAAGCATAACTTTAATTACCATAGAATATGTATTCATTGTTTATGAAGAGCATAAAGGTGCAATTTGATCGAAATTGAACTAGCTCTGCGTAGAGATGTAACTTCGGATGTTTTAACGCGAATTCCGTGAAAAAAATGATAAAAAATAGTATCATACTCCAAAGAAATCATTTCTAAATATCTCGAGGTATATTTGAATTGCGCGGAAGGACCGTTGGCTCATAACTATGAAAGAAAATAAGTCCTGAAAATTCGCTAAAGTCAGTAATGTAATGTATTAACTTTAAATCAAAACTAGTTGAATGAAAACGCCTCAACCCGGAAGGCGGAATATATCAAAATATTGTCCAATTTTGAGTCTCTCGGCAAATACTGGAGAGTTGTTTACCATAGGTACCAAATGTAAATTACCTTTTGCTCAATGTAAGGAATTTCTGTAGGAAACAATCAGAGGAGGAATGAATACCTTAGAGAGAGATCACGAGATAGCATGACATTAAAGTGATAATACGTGAGTTGGTGTTTTCATACTTTTCATGGGTCCACTTGAGATTGATTGAAAGAAATCTGCACAGGGAATATAATTAATGCTAAAGAAAGGAAGGAAGGAAAAGCATTACGGACTGTGAGAACCGGCTGCCGCGGAGCTGAGTGGTTAGCGAATTAGCTACGTCCTGGGCTCGAGTCCCGGCTGGTCGGATTTTTCTGATGAGGGAGTGGTTGTTTGTTTTCGCAAATAATCATAATTATATATTTAATGGGGGTCTTCTTGTTTTCACTGAAGAAGTTAATATTACCATGCTTTTGATAGCAGTATTTTGCCTGCTTGTTTGTGCCACTGCCCCCTAATTTACACCTAACGTCTACCTAAGATATAAATACTCAATTAAAATTCCACATAAATCACTCTTTGATGATTAATGCAAAAAATTGAAACGATGATAGACTCTGTCCCTGTAAAAATGGCAATTTGAACATGCTTCCATGCAATACCCATTTTTTCCTTTGGAAAGATAGTAGCAACGGCAATCTCTGAAGATCGTCGCCCTTAACCACTTCCTTAATTCTTTAGGCCCCCATAGACAGATAAACTTAGCTTCTACTTTTAGTCACCGCAATAGAATATGAGTTTATGTTTCTTAGATTAGGATCAATGAGGAAATGAATCGTTAGTTGGTTAGTTCCTGAGATTATAAATTAAGTAAGACACTTCTGTAAAATATGAACTTAATTTCCTACAGTTGACTCTCATTCATATTCCTGGTGATTTTGAAGTATACGAGACAAAAAAATTATAGTGGACGAATAGAATTCGCTTGAGAAGAAAAACCTTCATTGAAGTGGAAAAATTAATTTAAAGTGTACCCGATTCACTGGCTTCCATATGGGTTAATGAATTCCTCGCAGTAAAACATATTACAGCGTAAATGAGTTCATAAATGAAAAAAATATTTAAATATATAACGTAATATGTAATAAAATAGTATGTAATGTAATATGTAATGTAATATGTAATGTAATATGTAATGTAATATGTAATGTAATATGTAATGTAATATGTAATGTAATATGTAATGTAATATGTAATGTGATATGTAATGTGATATGTAATGTGATATGTAATGTGATATGTAATGTGATATGTAATGTGATATGTAATGTAATATGAAATGTAATATGTTATGTAATATGTAATGTAATACGTAATGTAATATGTAATGTAATATGTAATGTAATATGTAATGGAATGACATGTTTGTAAGTTCTGCATTCGTATACAGTTTACGATTTTGACTTGTCCTATACTTACATATGTTTGTTTTTATGGACCAATAAAATTATTATTATTCTATCAACAAAGCAAAAATCGCTTTTCTCAAAATTTTCATCTTAAGAAGACGATAGTAACTCTCTCGAGTTTTCGAACATGGGACATCGGCATGAAGCTTGGACAAAATAAATGAATAAATAGATAACGTCTTATTGCTATGTGCGAGATTAAGACGTAGGATCGGTATTATAATGCATACTTAAAACGGACGTTAACGAATGCTCACTTTTGGGACCCGTATTATAATAGTTTGTTAGAGTTAAGGTGAAGATCATAGTCTATCTCCTATATATTTGATGGATTAGCATGGACATTAACTATACTCTTCACTGTAATTCTAATAAACCATAATGATACCGAGCCCTCAAATGAAGTTTAATTAAGGTGCATTTCTAGTATACGTTATAATATAATGCTCCCGAATAGCTAAGTGGGCAATGCGTTCGACCTCGCTGAACGCGGTCGATTCCCGTTGGTGGCCTACGTGCGAAATCCCCTAATCACCTAAGAACTTTTAACAATACTATACATTATAATACCAGGTCTTAGTCTTCCCTTTCATATAACTTCTTAGAGGAATCTGGTGAATAAAATGAAAGAACCAATTATTCATCGAATTTTGAAAAATATAGCATTAATAATTAGCACAAAACCAAGATATTTAAGAAATGAACTTCATTTCGTGAAATTATTATCGTTTCTAAACGATAGCTAAAGCGAATGTAGAAAGAAGTGAGCTAGAGTAGACGGATGGTAATTTAATAAATGAAATATGAGTATGAATTGAAGAGGGTCAAAGGGATCTTTTGTATTCCTTAAGAGCAACTGACCAAATGTTTACTCAGTAAAAGAAGGGGAGCGTTGGAACACGGAGCTGGTATTGGATTGGTACTCAAATAGGGAGTCGATGAAGTTCTTCGAATGAATAATGAGAAAATGGAAGAAACCGATGGAATAATTCCCAGGGCTTCTATAATACGATAAAAAAATTAAATCCTTTCTTCGTTTTTAAAAGCTCTGTATAGAGAAACAGAAAAAAGTTCCTATCTTCTGTGAAAGTAATTCTGGTTGAAACAGTCAGATTTGAATAAAGGTATTTCATCAGAGTTATTTAACCTTAACATTACCGTAAGAAATGAAAATTTAGTTGAAAAGTTAATACTATCGATCTAATTTACTTTCTCGATAAATATATTTATCCTCAAGAATCATACGGCCGTAAAATTATTGCCAAAATCAAAATCTCATCATCACGGGATGTCATCTCCTTAATCATCATCCGATTCCAGGCGCACGAACAAAAGAAAATATGATGCCAAATGACAGTGATAATGGATTAAAATTGATATTTCTTCAAGACGGTCATGACTTCGATCAAACAATATATTCAATAAAATCATTACTTCCATTTTGTCAATGCAATTTTTCGAAAGATTTCACGCGAAGTTGAAAAAATAATTCAAATGGCTTGAAACTCAGATAATTTTTAGTTAAATTTATTAAATTAACGAAATTAAATTTCATAGGTAAAGTATTTGAAGAGAAAACGAGCAAAGATTAAAATAGTTTCCTTCTTACACTCGAATTTTCCTACTTTGTTATTAAATTATTGATGTGGAGATAATTACAAAATCACAAAAGCCATGCATGCGTACAATGCACCATTAAAAGACGCTTTCAATAATTTCTACGAAAAACTACAAAGGGTATTTTCCTTTGACATTTATATAAAAGTTCTTTTTTGCGCCGTACCGCATTTTTATCCTCCCTTGTTCGAGAACGTTCCGGCAATATTTCTAAATCCTACAATAGAGAAGTTCTAAAACAAAGGCCATTCGTCCAAATAATTTTTTAAATCTCCTATTCAAAGTTAGGCAGGCGTGTTGATTCTCGCTTTACTTTGTTCCCGTATGAAATTAAATAAGCTTTGGGTTGAATTCCAAATTCAGTGGAAAGAACTCGCGGAAACACTCTTCCAAACACTCCGTTTCCTACTTCGAAATTGGGGTACGAATTCTTTTATTCGTCCGAAAATAAAAACAAATTAAAGCTGACGTCAAGCGACAGCCGTCTCATCGTGCAATAAGTTACGTGTGCAATTCATTCACCCAAGTCAGCGGCCAAACGAATTGCATTAATATCTTATTTTCAACGCTTTAAAAGAGGCGGAATAAGCCAGAAATACGACTTTTACGCGGCCTATAAAGTATCAGAAAAAGCTACAAACTAAAGAAATTTTCCCTTTGGGAAGAGAAGGAAGAATAACTTTAAAAGGCAAACACGGACAAAGGCTGAGTTAACCTAAACGCCACCGGAGGAAGAAGGCATTGAATTGCTCACAGACTATTAATTTAACGTAGCTTTTTCAGCGTCAAAATGAAATTCGGGAGTTCTTGTGAGGGGAATAAAAAGGAGGCTTTATCAGGTAGAGAGGATTGGAAGAAGGGGAGCGAGGGAGACGGATGGGGAACGGGGTTTGGGGGATTCGTGCAAGGGAAATGCAAGAGGGAAAGCAATGGAAGGAGACGGACATGAATGAAGAACGAGGGAAATGAGAGAGGGTAAGGATTTGGAGAAAAAGGGGAATCGGCAAGAGAAATGTGGGGCGCAGCCTCCCGAGAGGGAGAATAAGTAAGATCGAGGAAGAGGGAGTGTGAAGACGGAGGGCCGAAGGAATACGAGGAAGGAAATATTCACGCGGGAAAAAAGCTGTTTTGGTTCGACACTGAGTCAGAAAATAAGACAAACGAGAGTGGAAACGCCGGAAAATAAATGGATTTGATGATGATGTTTACGAAGACGATAAAATAATGAGAGGGTTATTATGAAAATGTATGCAGACGCATCAGTGTCGTGGCCACGCCTTACTAGAAAGGGCGGTTCAACATGTTAAGCCCAAACTCTTCCCGAAGGTATTATCATATTGAGAATGGCGGCGCATTAAAATATATCAATTTGACAATAGCACAGGTCGAGAGGATGAAGTAACAAAAAACCTTAACATTAAATTCAGTTCTCATTGAGAGTGATAAGCAATATTTTTTCTTATCATTAGCTCTATTTTTATTTTATTGAACTAAATATAAGTTTCCAAATTCAGCATTAAAACATGCAATTTTAACACCTCCGGAATATTACCACATACTTAATGGTTGATAAATATAATACATTTCCGAAATGTATGGCATATATTACACGACAAAAATTGCCACAAATAAGTAAAACGAAGAAAATTATTCCAAGAAATGACAAAATGGAGTTAGGAGTACCAGAGAATTTGCACGGTGAGCGAGGAGGGATGTTAGAAAAGAATTTCTCGGGTAATGATGAGAAAAAATACAGAAAACCTCACGTACTACTATAGAATAGAGTAGACTAAGACAGAGTTTCCCAAACTTTTCCTCCGACGGAACACTTTATCAATTCTATGATATCAGCGGAACACCTGGATTACTTTTTCTGTCAGTAAATATTAGTAATAATTGATTTCATTAAAGTAAGAGTCAAGGGTTTATTGAAAACATAATCTTCTCATAAAATCAAGAGCCCCTGATTTTTGAACATGTTATAACTTCATTCAGAACTGAAATTCATACAAGAATTATCATTCTTCATAAGTTTCCGCGGAACACTAACAAACTCTTCGTGGAACAGCAGTGTTCCGTGGAACACACTTCGGGAAACCCTGGACTAAGAAAAGCAAACAAAAATTCGAAAGAACTGAATCAATTGCAATGGGTGAGAAGTAGAGCAATAGAATGCTAAAACAATGTGAAGGTTTGTTAAGTAGTGAAAAGCTTCAATGAAGGATAAATGTAAAAAGCGAGATGAATAATATGAAAATAGAAAGGACTGAGAGAAAGGAATGGAATTGTATAGAGAGAGAGAAAAAGGGAAGTGGGAGGGAAGGCTCATCAGCAGGTCTGCAAAGGACCACATGTGGTCCTACACGAGCAGTACCTCCCAACCTTTTCCCAACGATATTTTTACGCATTATGTCATACTCGTACTTTGCGGAATATTACATCCGTTTACCATTAATGCGTTTTCTCCAGTTAGAATTTAAATTGACGAAGGAGCGCCAGGTATGGAAAGAAAATTTTTCATATTTTCGCCTTTACCTTTATAAAAACTGTATGAAAAGACTTTAAGTAGAAAGTACACGGTAATCTGGGATATGCGGCACTTGCATCCCCACTTGTGCGGAAATGCTATTGAGATGTATGGAAATGTGCGGAAATGCTATTGTATTGAAATGCTATTGCTTAATGCCTTTGCCTCTCACAAGAATAATGATATGCATGGATGTAGCGATAAACCATCGCTGGCCGCAGATAAAGAGTTTTATAAAATGAAGGTTATTTTTATTATTCGTCAAGAATATTTGTTTAAACATAAAATTACGAATTTTTACGGATATGTTGAAAATTGAAGCTATGCATACGATGTTTTAAGGGCGAGAAAATTAATAATTTAACTATCAACATTCAAAATTTTCTTATTAGTAAAAGAACAGAACTCTGATAAAGTAGCGAGGACGTTATTAAGAAAATTTTGTGGAATTGGTGGTTATATTGAGTTTAAGGATAGCCCTTTTTGCCATCAAATATTATACGGAGGATTTTTTTTCCTTTTTTTTAAGTTGAATACAAATGACAGGTGCATTATCTTAAGATTTCTCTTCAATGGCTATTTTTTTATTATTGTCTGTTATTTGTAAGTTTTACATATTTACAAATTTTCGTAAATAAGGATGGCTTCAAAATCTCACTGTGGGCCGCAAGGCAAATTCAAGAGGGCCGCATGTGACCCGAAGGCCGTATTTGTGCAGGCCTGCAACAGAGAGCTCTGCAGATGGGAGGTAAGAAGGTGGAAAAGATGACAAATGTGGAAGAAATGGCAGAGAGAAAAATACAATGCTCAAAGGAAACAAGATAGATATCTAAGTACGAACTGTAAAAAATAGACAGAAGGGGGACGTGAGGAAACCTCTGTCGCACTTTCTGTCGAATCGAGGACAGAGAAGAAACGAAGAAAGAGTGGAAAGAGAGGGAAGGAAGATCGAAGGGGGAAGGTTTAGGTACGCACCCGAGTCCCCCATACGACCCAATCTGCATGGCAATTCACTCTGTCAATTCTTCTTCCCTTTATTTCTTCTTCGGTCTAATTCATTCACGCTCTCACACCAAACGACCCTCCCACTCCCCGTCCTCCTCTCACACACACCCTCCTTTGTACTCCTCTCCTTTCATTCGGTAGAAATCGTCTTCTTTATCGCCTCCCGTCCCGCCGTTCCTCGCGCCCTGCCCCGCGGCCTCGAAATTGCCCTTTTCCTAACATTCTGAATGAATTTTAATGAAATCCCTCCTTTCGGTCGTTGCAGGAGGCATACGTATGCAATCATAACGTTGAGATCCCGTCGAGGTGACTGCGAGTTTAGAATAGAACGTGTTCCTGGGATGCGAGACATGAGGGCATTCCTCCGCTAGGATCCGCGATAAGGCTGTTTGAATAGGATGGTTCTCCTTGCTATGGCACCGCTTACTCCCTCTCTTAACACTAAATTAGAGTACGTGATCGGCGGGTAGGTCCCCGAATGTTTTCGTAATGCGAGGAAAATCGGGATCGAAAACGTGATGCCGATGTTGGAACGGCGTTTCAAGGAAACGATTACAAACATTACTCGAGTAGAGCGGTAATTTCCTCGCGTGAAGCTCAATTGCGTACACTCTCCTCAACGCAAATACATTTACATGGAGATAATACGTAGCGGTACTAGCAGCACTGGTGGATTCTGTAACCTCTTCGTTTGCTGGGCTTTCTTTTCGTGCTGTCTTCAGACGTATCTCGAGAATGGCATGGAATATTGCGCTAGTGTGTTACCATGGAGAAATTAAAGATTTTTCAGAACGGTAGTATACTTTCGCCGGAGTTTGGCACATTTGTGAATACTTGGGAACTAATAATTATCTTTGGGATAAGAATCTTGAATGCAATCGGTAATTTGAATCAATTTGAAACCAAGAGTTCCAACAGAACAGATTAATCCCTTAGTTAAGTATTCACATTAAGGTACGTCTTCAATATATTACCGACATATTTTTAAATAAACATACCTTCCAAGCTGTATCCATGCGTTATAACCGAATACTATTTTAATAACAGAATAGTATCAAACAAGTTTGCAAGACCTTCATAATCTATTTTGACGAGGAAATTGCTAACACAGCGGCTGACTTTCAAGTTACGATTCTCCTTCAAAAAATTAGAATTACAATTTAATCGAACATTAAATTACATCGTACATTTCCTACGCAATTTGATAAAGTCGACCGGTTCCGCCACCGTAGCAGCAACATCAAGAACATAAAGTAAGAGCACGCAGTATACATGCTGTATCGTACTATACTGTATGCTCTTTCTTTCTGTTCCTTATGATGCTACTCTGGTAGCGAAACTGGTCGACATAACTATACACGTACTGTGCATAACAGTTACGAAGTAATTTGCTTGAGCTATGGGCGTCAATAAAGCAAGGCCTGAAGAAGTTGATTTCATACAATTTTATCCTTGATCCTTGGTTTTGGCCCTGATCCAAAACCTTATCTAATTTAAAATTAAAGTGGTGCCCAATAAAAAAGATATTTTCGTAAGTTTTGTGAAGAAGTCTTCATTTTATCATGTAATTATACGCAGGAAAATTACCATTTCCTATTAGTTTATAATATTTCGGTAGGTTAGATTAATTTGTATCGACTGGTTATTGCATATGCATCTATATTATGCATCTGTATTAGGTTTTTTTTCTTAGCTTATTCAACCTCTTTATACATAAGCAAAGAGCGAATTACGAACTACCCCAATATGATACATGAAGGATTAAATCGATGAGCTTCATACATTTACCTCTTTTAAATATTCCTGTTACGGAAAATTTCTAAGCGATTGAAAAAGTTGGGTAAGCAGAAGAATAACTTCTCTTGGATTTGGTCCAAATGAAATTCGCATGCACCACGGTTATCGTTCGAGTAAGAGAATTCCTTGAGATCAAAGTGCCGCCGTTATCAGCTGGCTTTAGGTCAACTTTTGCTTCAATTGCTGGGATAAGGAAAGTACAGTTATAACCAACGTGCAGTGGGCGTGGCCTTGAATTTATGAGAAATGCTTGACAATCACGCAATTTCGTCTCGCTCCGAACCGACTTACGCAACACTGGAATAGTACCTCTTTAGTTTAATGTGAACTCGCAGCTATTAGAATTTCCACGGAGTCCATTTCATTAGAAAACGGTAGCATTTTTATGAAAATTCTACGGTCATATAACTGTATGCTCATTATAAGATCAAAGGTTAAATATGTGAATATATTTCTATTACGAAGCAATGACGTAACAAGCACCTCAAAACAAACATATCCTCAATAGTATCTACAAGAATTACGAAAAGCGAAGAAATTTAATTGTCATTATTTTGATAAAATTGGATAATGGAGATAAAAATATTTCCGTAAATTTTGTGGAGTACACAATTAAGACTTGTTGAAAAATCTTGAGCGCGGTTTTTAAATGCACGAATAAACCGATGCAATAAAAATCACATTTTTGATTCGCTATATATTTTGTTCATAGTCTGATAACAAAATGTACCACAATGACGAACTGGAACATAAAATTATTTGAACACTGAAATTTTGACCTGACTTCCAAGCAAAAGAATTACTCCCGTTTAGAAACTTAATTCATTCTACGATATTTCATTCTACGAGTTTCAAAGAATATAGAAATCCTTCAGTATAACAAAGCAGATAGCAAGGGTTTCCAAGATTTCCTACATCAAAAATATGCAGAATGGGCAAGCGTTGGTAATTCAGTTGAAGAGATGTGGCAGGGATTTAAGAAGATTATTTTCAGTGGTATCGATAAGTACGTTCCTAAGAAGCGCTTAANAGTGAGTTTATAGCTTCAAAAATAATAAATTTTATAAATAATAACTTCATGTGCGTGGAGTGCATAAATTTAACAATAATTGCTAAAATTTGCCCAGTGGAAAATCAAATTATGTCTTACACAAACGGTCCCTCGGGATATAAACACATTGCTCTTGTTGTTGACACAAAAATAAAAATCGCCAAATTTTTCTCGTTGTTGAAATAAATCTCACTAACTAATAATTGGATTTATGTTTTTAAAAAGCTTTAAATCCCTACAGACGATAACAGGAAAATTGAACGCTTGAGTACACGATTATATGAATAATGCAATGCAGATAACTGATTCTCGGAACTATTATAGCCGTAAAAACTCAATGTCGAGAAAGCATTAAAAAATAGAGATAACCTTTGAACTGTACAAAAACCAGCACTAATCTTTAGAGATAATTGAGCGCTCACATTTTTCATTTGCGGCAAATTTGTGCCATAATTTGACAAGAAGGAATATCTCCTAAGGCATGAACCAATTTTCTATGATAAATTCACCTTTCCTTGAAATATTTTGAGTGATGGGTGTTACTCGTATTACTATTGAAAGGAGAAATGTATCTGGGATCTAGAAATCAATTCAGACTGATTTCTAATATTTACATCATTTTGAGATAACTAGTCAAGCCAACCATTATTTGTTTTATTACCATTTGAATGTGAGTGGTTATTATTGGAGCTCGTTAATTAGGACTTTAAGCTTGAAGACCACAAAAATTGTCTTGCTGCGATGACTTGGGATCTTCAACGTGTTACATCTTATAATAACATACATATATTTACTTTCAAGATCACAAATTGATAGTAATCATAATAAAGGCATGAGTGTATATTCGTACGATTATTTATTAAGAAATATCTAATTTAGCGATTACAAGTATAAGTGATCGTATGCTGAAACCTAGCAAGGGATTCGCCTTAAAATAGCCATTAAGAGAGGTTAAACTCTCATAGTTTGCAATAACTGCGCTGACATTCCGGGGAAACCAAACCTTTCTTTAGGACCGAAATTCTCCGTCTAAATGATCGTTTTACGGCTTCGCGATCCGCTAATCGAAATATTCGGGCAATTACAACTCCCATCGCCATTGTGAGCCAAACGGATGTTATATCCCCAGAATCTGTTAATCTTTACGCCTGTGCTCCAGATTCAACAACAATGGACGTCAATGCACGGAATCGGTCGCCTTTAGGAAGATAATCCATTAATCTGCAAACCTCGTGAATAATAACACTCTTTAGGGCCCTCCCACGCCATGAAAATCCCTCTCTGCACCTGCTCTTTCGTTTTAACGCGCCGAGTTGTAGCGATTTTCCTGAACCTGATGGAAACCAACATTAAAGCCACCCTGCGAGCATTATCATTCCTCTTCATTCGGTCGCGGGTATATATTCAACGGAGGAAAAGCGTATTCCGGCCAAATTAGCCAGTCAAAATGGTAGATCACGTATGAAATGGAGATAGGGATCTGAATTGGGATTTTAGTTGTCCTTGCGAACCGCGGGGAGGGCACGCGAGAGGATTTAATGGAAAGGGCTACGGCCGAAGGTCAGCTCACCCTTTCCCTAAACCCTTTCCACCCCCTATGCGAGGGTTTAGGGCAAATAATACGTAAGGAATATGGTTTTCGTAATAGTGGTCCGGAAATATAATCAATTTTAGCTTATGCTGCGTTTTCCAGGTCCGATTTAACAAACCGATTGAAGAAAATGGCTGGACCTGCGTGAATGGATCATAAAATACTGATACCCTTTTCAATTAAGGTCATTCAATATAGTTTTGGAGAAGATTGCTGTTTAATGCGACTGAAGTCATTAGGAGGTTCCTCAAAGTACTCACGTAACATGACGTAACGTGTAACTAGGTTTCGTAATGCATATTTGTCGATGTATGCATCTTGGAAGGTGAAAGATTTCAAACATTTATCTTGAATGATTTGATGACACGAATTAGCAGCGATATAACAATGAATGGACTGTACACTGCTGCATATACTTTGCGATGGAAAATTTTGTATGATTCATATCAGCTTTAACGAAATAGTTTAAGCTTAACAATTACATTAAAGTATAATCATGTAGTAGTAGTAGTAGTAATGTTAAAAGTGCTTCGACAGCTTAGGTCATTTAGCACGTAGGCTCCCACCGGGAATCGAATCCGGGAACGCTTTCATCCTAGTCGAACGCGTTGCCCTCTTGGCTATCCGGGAGCCCTATAATCATGTGTCAGAAGGGTTTTTAATGCTCTGTTCCCATTGCGTAATTTTATAAAGTTCAAGATGAAAATTCTGAAAAAAAATCAATAGAAAATATAGAAACAGAATTATAAAATTATATAAAAAAGAAGGAATATTAATCACAAGACTATCAATTTATAGGGTGAAGTTTTCCTCATTTGAAAACTGAGTTCATTGTGTATTTTACGCACGTTCGTGGAATGGGAAATCCTTGATAGCTTAAAAATGTGGGAGGAAAATTTTATGAAAGCAATGTTGTATGAGGGTTTTCGATTCACATGAAAATCATGCGGTAACCATACATAAGATTTTTTTACGCTGAGATCTGTTTCCTTCAACTAAATCTTATAATCATGGCAATGTGTAGCTTTACGTAAAACAAATACCAGGGAGATAATCATAAAAATTCATTTAGTCAACCTCAACTGGGAGGGATAAAAATTCCCTTTCATGTGATGAGATGATATATATCGTTTGGCAGGAATTTTAAACGACATTTTTGAACATATGATTTGTATTTATGTATCAACTATTTAATTATTTTAATAAGGAAATTATAATATTAATGAAATGACTTTATTGGGACGAGACAGGGACTACTACTTCTTACATACAACCCTTGAAAATAACAGAGACAGTGCAAGTTTAAATTTGTCAGCTAAAACCACAGAATATGCGTATCCTTCCAAAAATCAGTAGAACACAGAATAATCTGTAACCGAAACATATTTCACCATGGAGACATCGCCCGCACCGATGGACCAATGAAACGCCATGGGATTAGTAAAGAATACAAATTCCATTCGTCAAGTCTCCCTCACATAACCAATTAATGCTTCACACACAAGCAATGAAATATATCTTCGCTCGTTTCCTCATTCAAAATTTGTGCATGTTTTTCGGGAATAATGACTCAATTTAATCTTCTTGTCCGACCTGATAAAAAGCAATTCCCCACAAACGTGAAACACCCGTATTAATAATCATGAAATCCCGACCCTTCCTTCCACTCCCTAGCCTTTAAACCATCCATCCACGTACCCTTGTGCTATTGGGACTACAATGGGTCTCATTAGGATCGGAGGGATGCTGCCTAACAGGGGACCGTGCCAGACACCCTTTTCATGGTCTACCTCAGAGGAGAAGAAAGAGAACGGGGCTGAGTAAAAAGGATAGATCATCGCGAGGTGGTAAGTTGTGAGGGGGCAAGACGTTGCTAAAGAGAGGGAGAAGGAATCGTTTTTGTCCAAGAGAAAGATATGAGACGAGGGTTGCGAAGGTGGTGTGAGAAAAAGATGAAGGCATGGAGGTAATGGGGTGAAGCAATCAGAAGCTCCCCTAAGGAGGTGTAGGTGTCCTCTCCCTAATGTAGCCCTCACCCACAGCTGCAACTGCCCCGATATCATCCCTCAGTCCCTTTGTTATACCTCTATTAGTTCCCTTGTAAGGGGAAGTTGATGGAAAGATGGTCCGAAAGAAGGAAATGAACTAAATTGAAGGAGCGGGTGAGGGAAACATATTACTGGTAGACACACTGTAGGGTATTCATAATAAATAGTTTTCAAAAAGGAGAAAATAGATGTAGGAAGATGTTCCATGGGAGTTTTTTTCTCATCTGTGTTTGGAGTGAAAAACATCTCTTTTTCATTATATTTCGCTTTAAAATCACGGAAATCAGAATTTTACGAATTGAAGCTTAAATCGTATGATCCGTTACAATTTTCTGGAGATCCATCGCAAGATGAGACTGTGCCCTTTGTTCTCAAGTAAGTGAAGTTTATAGCGAGTTCCTGTTGGATTCGGTGTTAAACGATTCAGATGCACAATTTTTTTAAGGTAATAGGAAAGAGTGATAACTATATTCTAATAAAGCGTATCACACTAATTCAAGTTTTGATTCGTGCTATGTATAAACATAATCTTATATCATGAACCGCTATCCCTTCTACAAAAACTGCGTACAAGTATTGAGTGAATATTCTATCGTATTTATATTTACGGGTACAGCGAAGTAGAAATCGTTAGGCCTAATCTTCGTGTAAAGAAAAATAATCGCAAACAAAACATTTCCGTGGAAATACTACGGTTTTTTCAACTGTCAAAAATGGCACATCGTCGAGCTCGATAACATCAAATTGAAATTGGTTCAGCTTAGAAAATCATATTAAAATGTATATGGTTTAAATACGAGAATATATTAATTCATGAATACTTTGTTTACAATAAATTTATAAATGCTGCCTTACTAGTTTTTTTGCGATATCTATAAACAATTTAAAAATTAACTGCTTGGTCCGTGACTTTGTGTAAGGAGTCCATGTAAGTGATGCGTAAAAGTTCGACTTTTCCTTGTTCCTTCAATTTAGAAATCGTTTATGCATGTTACTCGTTATATTATTGCTGTAAATATAATAGAGGCGATAAACTGATTTATGCATATTATACCTATTCTAGACACGTTATGTTTGTAGAATTCTTGCATCACCTTGAGCCAAAGGAAAATGCAAAATAATATCTTTGAAAACATTCGTTCAACAATTGTGGTAATACTACCTCTTAAAGTGTAAAAGAATACGGTACATTCTCCTTTAAAAAACGTTCAAGGTTTCCGATTATGTGTTTCCCTGTTCTTGGTCAACGCTAGGATTGCTCCGATTCCCGATCGAATATTTCCCGTTTTAAGTGACCCAAGTACTGTTGAGAGGAAACACCTTGTCTGGTTATTTAGTGGTTCGTGAGAATCTTCGACGACAAGCGATGCAATGATAGGATACGATAAGCTTCAGCATCGTGCGGTGGCGGATGGTGAAATGATGATGGGGATCCGCGTTATGCTAAACAAGTTGGTGCAACGTACGTAATACGTGCAGTGCCTCGAGTAGCGTACGTTTGGTGGCCAAGCCGGAAAGTTGGCAGCTCGAGGGAGAAGGGGAAAGGTCAAGCCGGGTGATAATGAGCCTGGACTCCGTTGGGTAATTTGGCCATCCCATCTATCTGCTCTTTCTTTCTCACTCGCCCTTTCCTCCCGCCTATTACACTGTCCCGAGATATGGTTTTGGATTGCCCGAGTTAATTGGGGAGCAATAGGCCCAGAAATGAGCTGTAAGCGTTTCTGATGAGGCAAAAAATACGCAACCAGCTGATCAATGTGCGTAATAATGAAACTAAATTAGCAGGAAATATTCTCATTATTGAATTTGAAGGATTTATGTAGATACAGCCGCAAACATAAGAAGGAGGGGAGAAAAACTCAACTGAAGACCAATTCATGAAATGAAACGAAATTTTCTGGTCTAATATACACAGGTTAGTCGACAGGGAATTTTTCATGTCAATAAACCACATTCGTAGAGACAAGATAACCTATTACACCTATTGATAGGTGTTTTACGCCCCCTGCCACGCGCAAATATTTTCCTTTCACACAGAATATCTCTCCATCAACTTATTAACATGTGGTTAATGTCACTAAATCAAAAACAATAAAATTCAACTTGTTAATATGCAGGGGAACCATTATCGTTAATTTTTATTATACCTATATTTTAACCTGTACGTTAAAAATAGAAATAACCATAGTTTGCATCATGAATGTTTTATGTGTTTCTGTGTGACGTATTAATGTAGAAACCTTAATTGAGTTATTTATATTCTTTTCCCAAATTGAAAGCTAACTTTGGTAGAATATTAATTTTATGTGGGATTTGCAATCTTGCAATAAAGGAAATTATATTGAATGAAATTCTATTTTACCTCTAGGATAGTCGTTATTATTATGATGTACTCGTATTTACTTCAGCTTTGATATATTTTACAGTTATCGACTTTTGTCGATATAATCGGGATCTAACGAGATGACAATTGATATATTTTCTAGCTTTGGCAACGATATTTGGCTTTTATAAAATCTGATCAAGGGAATGATACATGAATCAATAATTAGATCATCAGTTTCCAAGTCGCGACACCGGTCCCGCTCAAAAATATCCTAAATCGATCGATGGGTCCCTACGAACATCTTGGCCATACCATATGTATAATGATATAATCATCAAGTACGACTTGGTTTTCAATGTCCATACGATTAAAATTGGTAATGATGCAGGAATCTGCATCTGCACCGGTGTAGATGATGCAGGATTCCTGCATCATCTACACCGGGAAAGCACCAAATCCTTCCTGATTGGTAATGATGGTTATTCGGGAGAAGAAAATCATAGTGAGGCATGGATCCTATATTAATTCTAAAAAGCCATAATGATTTAACAATATATCGGGAATTTTATTCAAATATAACTAACGCACCATCACCTTACTATACTGCTTACAAAAATACGTACACTAAGAAAAATATTCATAATGTAAATCATGCATCATGAATGATTTCCCGAGTATTACATTTATACATTATATTCACCCTTAACATGTAATTAGGAAACAATAGGCGTGCGAACTCTGTCTTATCTCTACCTTATTTCCCAGAGAAGAAACGACCTGTGATACATCTTCGCAGCACAGCCCATTCCCATTATTTTCTCAGAGTGATACGGTCTCCCCGAGTAATCTAGCGATTCCATTATTCCTGCTGTTACCACTAGAGATCTATTTGATCTAGACTCTCCGAGAAGATCTCAGCGAGATCTTTTTCCCTGTTTCATCGAGCAATTTCCAGTCCATAGATGGTATACGATACTCTAACTTGTGTGCTTGTCTGACAAATGAGGATGTCTTGAGTGGTACTTTATCATCTTTTGATGAAGCCATTTCAGAGATGACCTCGATATTTGCTGATGCGCTGTCCTATTAAAGGCTAAGCCATCATCAGAGGAAGGTTTCACGAACCGTGTGAGTGCTTCATAATGTTAAGATTTCGATTACTCTGAAACGTTTAGCAATCCGAACCTTCAAAATGATCATTGTCAGTAACAGACTAAAGATTTTATTATTCGTCAATTCGATTAACTGATTGGGTGCAAGCAATATTATAAAATCGCAATTTCAAATGCGTCGTAGTGACTTTAAATGTATTTATCCACCAATACCCCATCAACTAACATCATTGGTCAAATAAATGGGGATTATCAATGTGAGAACCAGGATTTGAACTTGTAACCCCTGTAAGATTATGGGTCCGTTAAAATACTACTCATATTCTCACTGGCACTTGAACAATCAGAAACACAGAATTCCCACTGCTTATTGTTACGTCGATACTCTTGAAAAAGTTAATTACTCGGAATGTTCATTCTCGAGCAAATTCTGCAACTTACCGAAGGTGATTGTTCTGCAAAAATAACTCGTAAATGTTATCGATTACTTTACAGCACAGAAAAGGAATGATAACAGGCAAGAAAGTGAAAAGAATAAAATTTGTCTTTTCTCAGAATCTATTCATTTACGGAGCCAGATTATGGAGTACAATTTCGCATAATAACCTCACCGAGATATCACCATTCTCTTTCGATATCTTAATATCCAAATACCCAAATACCCATCTCTTCGAAACTGAAAACCAGTGCATTCCTTCATCGTAACATCCAGGTCAAGCACACGATAATCTCGCCATGTCATGATCAATGCACTACAACTATAATTAAAACTCATTCAGAAAAACGATTACGGGTAAGAATTGTCGATGTCGTCCTTTCTTCCAGGGGTAAGATGATATATCAATCTACCATTACTCACTATTAAAATTTACTATTCTTTTTCTTCCATGAATATTGCACCCCATTCCCCTCAATGCAAGATTCTCTTCTCATAACCAAAATTAGACCTTCATCATTATTCTGCCTTATCCTCTTCACTTCTGATTTATCTTCAACTACTATGCCTCCTTTCTAATATCACATGCATACTTATGCATATGTGATATATTATCTTATATGTTAGATCAATTGAATCGTGTACTTCCCATTTTACTTTTCTCTCTTTTCAGTTTTCAGCTGTTGATGCCAGAAAAAGAACATATACTTCGAGCTGCCAGAATGATCCGTACACCATATTTAAGCATTTTATCGTAGTGTTTTCGCGGCTTTTTTTTCGCTCCTATTCTTGTGTGGGTGTTTTCCCGCATCGTGGGTTTTTCTCCGTAAACCTTCAGTTGAGGAGTTTTTTCCCACAACCCAAATCTTTTTATTTATAATTCCATCTTATTTTATGTTTTTATTTTTTTATTTTAGAAGTATTAGGAATTAGGACGTTTAGAATTGTATTAATTACCATAGATATTAGTAGTAAGTTGACTTTTATTTTAATAATTTTTACATCACTGACTCAGAGGTTAGGAGTAAGAGAGGCCCGTTGAGACTAACCTCGCCGTAAGGGTAAATAAATAAATATTAATTTGCCTATACCTTCTTCTACAATGGACCCATAAGGTAATTCCATACCTCCGAGGCGTTTAATTATTCTGTTATGGTTAATTTGTTTAGAACACTAATAACGATAATTCTATCTAAAAGAGAAACCTTAGTTAACACTAAGTATTTCTAACTTCTTTTTTTTGTACCTTATTTCCTCTTTCTAATTCCTGTAGGAGCCAGTGATCAAGCGAAGCAAATTTACCGAAAAATATTGTCAATAGCAAGGTTATGGAAATTTTCAATTAAAGCTCGCGAATATTGGAAAGGATTTCGATATTTACATAGTGATACGCTGCAAAAACATTGAATTAACTGAACATTTCTTCTGAAGAGATACAGCAATTACTAACGAATTAAAAGTAATTTTACCTGACGGATAGAGTAGCGGTAAACTCGTTATTTCTAAATGTAATGTCAATATTGAACTAGTGCGCTAAAAATATTTTCTTCCTATCTTATTCGTTTACATCTCGAAGGTAGACGTGCAAACCGAAGTTTTCTATGTACAGTGATACAGGTTGAGTATCTCTAAATCGAAATCGATGGGAGCAAGGCTGTTCCAGATTTTGGAATACAAAATTCGGTGGAGTTGGAGAGAATTGAGACAAAGACTTCCAGAAAAATTAATTTAATTTTTTCTCACCAAACGCACAAATAAAAATGCAGCAAACAAAGATGCAAGCGTATATTTATTTATCAAAAGAGGTTGATGGACTAAGAGTAGAATCCTCTTGGGATGAAGAAAAGGCATTGTATTGAACCTGTACCTCAGTTCAGGTTGAAGTTGAGGTTGAGTTTCGCATATACTCCAAAATCCTTGAATAAACTTGAAAACTTTTAAAGAAACTCCATTTCCCTTAACCAGTAAACAAGAAACCTAAGTAATAACTTTAGTAATGCTTCGAAACTTAAGTTAACCGTCTGAGCAGGCACCGATAAATTTTTGTAACTCAAATAATTCGTTAGTATGGTTACCCTTTAGAAGAGGTATCGCTGTATTGTCATTATCAAATCAATATAAGGTCATAGGCGTGCTGTTGCGACATATATCACAAGAAATATTCACGACGATGATCCCAGCATATTGCTTCATAACCCATTTTTCTCGGATTCGATACCTAAAAGTCTGTTGACCTTACTTCAGCGTTCCCTTTCACCCTCCCTAAGATGCAGGCATTTTTTCTCATTACGCGCTCCATTCTACTCCGCGAAGGTCACTTTCCATTTCTTAGGATGAAAATTTCCAACGAACGCTCTTCTAAATGCTTTAGAAAGGCTCGTTCCCCTCTATCTCGTTCGCCTCCACATTCCTCTCCCAGTTTCATTCATCGCACCGATCGATCAAACCTTCCTTACTTCTCTAGCAAAACCGAAGACCATTCTCTCGCAAGTCGTCCCACTTGCTCCATTCATGGCAGCGGGGAAAATGGCCTTACTAGAACTGCTTTGGACGGATTCATGAGTTTAACTGGGACGAAAAGAGTTCATTTCGAAATCGAATTCGTACCGCGTAGAACGGACAATTGAATTGAATGTTGCGACATAACTTCCCATTGGAAGACTCGAGTGAAATTACCTCTGCGCAATTTTACGGCGATTACCTATATCTTATATTTTCGATTTGGTTACATAGATGTGGCAACTTGGGAAGTCATGGAGTTTAGCTTAGCAAATGCTTCTCGGTCTTTTCCCCTTTACGACAAAATTACATACCCAAAGGAACTTCATCCCTTACTAAACCGTTTGCATGAGTCATACAATGTCGGGCTCAATTTCGTACTTACATATAAAGCGAAATACACTAATCCTAACCTAGTTAAATGGTACGAGTAATGACTACCGTGATGAAATTAACACTCTAAAACAAATTTATGAAGGAGCGGACTAAGGTTGACGAAAATATAAAAATATTTTAGAAACACAGCTGGCTGTCGAAATGAAGACTGTGTATGAAAAGGCATTCCAATTACATTATAACCCCGCAAGCCGCCAATGGCGCGTGGTAGGGGGTGTAAAAACACCGATCATCCTATCTTGACCTAACTGCTATTAGCTTCTCTAAAACTAAGAGGGAAAAACGACCAGTAACTATCCGTCCTGGGAATCACTTTCCTAAATAGCTTCTTAGTTTTCTATCGGAGCTCACGCACGTTACTAAATGGAATAATAATATCAGCTATCTCTTCGACGAGATCTGCAGTGAGAAACTTTTTGAAAAGCTTCCGTCGGTTATCAAGTCTTCTATCCCTAAGCGAAGTCCACCCGAGGGATTCTATCATAGCCGAAACACTACTGTCGAATCTAAAATCTCCCTTGACAAACCTAGCCGCTCTACGTTGGACCATTTCCATATCGGAGACTAATCCTAATTCGTGAGGATCCCAAATACACACAGCATTACACGAGGAGAGGTCTAATTGAGGAAAAGTACGGTATTTCCTTTACTCTTGATTAACATCCTCTCAGAATCCTTCTGGCTAACCTTTGTATCCCGTTTGCCTTTCCTGAACATTACAGTACTAAGAACTCTTGGAAATGCAACGGAACACAAGCGCCATTAAGATCATTGCGGCCGAATTGAGAGGCCATCTCTTACGCGGAACCCGGCGCACGGTTTGGTGTAAAAGTCAATATTGCCAAGTTAGTGCGATGTTGAAAATTGCACTCGAAATATTTATACACTTTGAAGTAGGAAGCAAATATAATAACGATGAAGAAGAAGATGAAATAATCGTCTAAATGTAAAAAAAGGTTTTTACTTATTTTAAAAACGACGTAACCTTTATATTTTCTGATATATTCGTCAGGCATTCGATATTTATTTCAATATTTTATCAGTGTTTTGATTTTTTTCTAAAAAAAGTTAACTTTGCACAATGATCACTTAACAACAAATCGAAAATATTGACGAAGTCTGTGACAAATTGTATGTGTTCTGCACAGGTGTTGTGATAACTCTATAATTATGAAATCATTGTTAAGAACTGTACTGTCCACGGGGGGTTTTCGGAGTGGCATTCCTCTTGTCTTTGGGCGAATGCCGGATAGTATTTTATTCTTACTTCCCCTTGACCGTTGTCACCTGGTCCTCCGACCAAATTGCAACGTTTAACCATTAAATAAATAAATCATAAAATGTAAGCTTTGAAACGAGCAATCTAAACGATTACTTATCGTTCTATATCTATACTAAACCACCCTCTTTCTTTGTATTTTAATCTTAAGCTTCATTAATTATGATTCGTTGGTACTTTTCTTTAAGGGCTAACAGTATATACATCATATGAACCTTTTGCAAAATATGTAAACCCCTACATTTTGATGGAATAACGAAAATTTTACTAAAAGTACTTTGCGTAAGCTCCGCAGTATTTCTAATTATTTATCGCAGGGAATGCTTTAGGAAATAATTTCAAACGAATAACTAACGAGACTATGGCTCACTTCTACATACTAAACCGCAAAAGGAAACTAATTACCAAAATACCAAAAGACATTTCACAACTGATGTATTGTTGTCAATAAACTTAAAATTTTAAACAGGCTATGGCTCATTTCTTAAATATACTAAACCGCAAAAGGAAACTAATTTTATTCAATGTTTTTTAAAAAATAATTATCTACGCGCAACAACCAACTGCTTGGAAAGTAAAGCTTAAAGGCCAGTTTGAACCTTTGAGGAATTAAAGTTAACAAGAAAAAATGAGGAGTAATGTGATTTACCCTCATTTTCCTTACAAAATCTACATCGTTAAAATATTTTATGAAATAGGTTATTTATTGCTTAATGATACACTGAATAAAGATCTTCATAAATGTGTCCAGTTAGCTGCCACCAAATATTATGCGAGGTTATTCCCATGTGAGCAAATGGTTACTTTTTCACTTATATCCTAATATTGGAATTTTAGTCCTACCATAAGTTCTCCCTTCCTCCCCATTTAGTCCCACAACCAATCAAATTCCTCCCTTTCTTATCCGTCGCATTAAGCCACAGGCTCATAAGTTCTCGTCCTTCTGTTTCCTCCAAGTACTTTCCCCTTTCTACAGTTGCTCGGATGCAATTCCCCACATTACTTCCGCCCCATAACTTCTTTCCCTCGACTCATTACTTACCACCTCTTTCCAGTCCAACAGTCAAAATGCACGAATCCTTCCATGAAGTGTAATTTAAGAGCTTATGGAGTAAATTGAGTTGAGCAACTGCTGCTTATCCATATAATAATGCTAGACTTCCGCTTCTCTTACTTCTTCCGGGAAATTTCTTTCCCGAGTAAAATGGTATTGCATATTGTAGCCAGAATTAGAACATTCCTACCGAGTGTATTTCTAGCCAATAAGAACTTATTAATTAACCGAAAGAATTATAGCAGTAATTGTCAAGATACACGTAAACAGACTATAGAGAATTTGAAATAGTCGAAGGGAAAAAATTTGGTATCTAGCTGCTCATTATAGCGTCATATTGCAATTATTATGGATATCCATATGATAATAATACCTGCGGTAGTATTGTTTTGTAGTAAATATTCCAGCGATGCCTACATGTATTTTCGGTGTATGGAAGGAAATAATCTAATTAGCCAACAATCAATACCTCAATTTTCGTGACGAATAAACTCCTGTTAATTTCGCAAAGAAAACTAATTTTCCTCCTGTAAAACGTTCGTCTCCCTTTGGCGTATTCGTATTTATATTTATTACCAACTACGGGTTTGTATGTACCAGTTTAATAAGTATTCACTCTTACGCATGTTTTACAAATAATGGAAAGTATCAAGGAAGAATGGACTTGAAAAAAGTCTGACGGGACCGGGAAACGAACCCGGGTCTCTCAATTGCCGGTCGGGTGCTCTGTCCGTTGAGCTAACCCGGCAGAAAATTTCTCCAAGCCATTCGGGAGACTTTGTGGGCAAGGACTTTGCGATTTCGTCCACGTAGTGGCATCGTTCGCAGTCACGGCTTCATTGAAGCACCGGCCACACAAAATGATGGAAAGGTAACCCCCTTCAGGTTGGAAACATAGAAAAACGGGCAAGGGTGACTTTGCGCAAGATGGTGCGCACCCAGGAAAAATCCCAAGGAAGAATGGACTTGAAAAAAGTCTGACGGGACTTTTTTCAAGTCCATTCTTCCTTGGGATTTTTCCTGGGTGCGCACCATCTTGCGCAAAGTCACCCTTACCCGTTTTCCTGTAATGGAAAGTATTCTAAAGATAAGACACAAAAGATCTTTACACCGATGTTCCTGCAATACATTTAAGATCCATAACTTTTTCATCCCTGCTTAACTTTAATACCTTAGTTCGTGAGTGTAAAGTTTGCAAATGCTAAGGAAACCGTGCTTTATGGAGCAAAGGCCGATTTGGAAGCACATGCAGTATCAATATTCTCAGATGATGACTTCGAACAGATAAGAGGAAAATTGTCTTTTATAATATCGTATGTTAATTTTGAATTCCTCTGGCTAACATTTAAACATTTCCTGAAGAAAACTGTTACATCATCTATTAACGTGTGTTGGCAAATCAAACAAAACCTTATCTTTTACAGAAATGCTTACTTTTCTTGGAGTGATTAAGAGTAACACCCGTTCCTTGCACAACTAAGGAGATACTAATTTACGGAAAGAGGCTGACCATAACACCTTCTCGACCTTATTACCGAATACGAGAAGTTTATATATAAGAGCCCTATTTCGGCATTCATTATGATCTCGCTAATTAGCTCACTGGAAACTGGCCAGAAAGCGACCTTAAAAAGTTTTACCGCGATAATTGCTCTCCGGAGGCGTAATTTTCTTTTAAAAACGAAACTTTCCAGCTTAAGCCACCTCTGCCTCATAGAGCGGCTTCCCAATCCTCAACTCCTACTTAATTTGTAAAAGCTTATTATATTTAAGTCGTTCCTGAAAACAACGTAGAAATAAAGTTACGAAATGGCAGAAATGAAAAGTATTATAAACTAAAAATCTTATTTTAAATACGGTATAAATTTTATAATTGAGTTTTTAATCTACATCTTATTTACGTTAGCGCTGTTATTGCACGTTTCAACAGAGAAACCAAATTCACTTACCCTCTCCATGCTTTCACAAAGCCTAATATCTCGACCTTTCCCTTTCAGCTCCTTTATGGACACCCTGGTAGGTGAAAGCATAATTTCCAAAATGAACATAAGGTAAATTCCTAAAATCGGTTATCCGAAACTTCCCAAACTTTGCCTCCAAAAGTGAGTTCCATCAGCCAACAGACGGCTTACGGAGTTTTCTTAAACCTCTAATATACTGTTCTTGTTTCACAAACAAATTTATAATGTGCGATTAATAATTATAAATTACGGTTTATTTGAAGAATAAAGGAAAGGAAGGTAACTTAGTAGGTTGTAAAACCTACGAAAATCCCAAAGGAATAACAAGTGTGAAAAATAGCGACACGACTGGGACTCGAACCCAGGTCTCCCACTTTCCGGGCAGGTATTCTAACACGGTAGTTCAGTGGTTAGAATACCTGCCCGGAAAGTGGGAGACCTGGGTTCGAGTCCCAGTCGTGTCGCTATTTTTCACACTTGTTATTCCTTTACGGTTTATTTGGATTATAATCCAAATTAACCGCATAATTTTCGCAAGGATTTACTCGTGAACCGCAGTAAAATTTTCTATTTAACACGATAAGAAAGGAAAGATTTGTATCATCAATCCGCAAAATTAATAAATCCCAGATTGTACTTGGTTGGTAGATTTTCAATACCTTCCGATTGGTTTAATGAACAAGTTAATGACTTAAAAATGTTTTGACGCCAGGAGAATAATCGGGATAATTTACCTAGTTGACTGCTGGCACCAGACTGATATTAACTAGCAAGATACATACCATTCATGCAAATCCCAGGATACTAATTCTGCCCCATATAAAAACAATCCAATCTACTGAAAAAATCGAACGAAGCAGTCTCGCGACAATTAGTATATCATAATTATTTCAAATAATCACTTCAAAGGTAATCAATATGAAGTTTTACTAAATGTAATCATTTCTGGAAAAGGGAATCAAAGTTATTTTGTAATTAGAGTAATTAACGAAGAGTAATTTTATTTCCCGAGTACTTGAAAACGACATTATACAGTGACCTTGTTACAAATTTTATAGCAATTTAGACTGCCCTTAACACATTCGCTGTTAATATTCTACGAATAAACGAAATACAAGCATTACGCTAAATGCAAATTTTTTATCGAATTTATTTACTTTTACGTACTCTTTCTCTAAAACCGGTCAATAGCATTTATCTTTTATGCAGTACATCACGAAGAAATGAAACTAATTACAGTCGAAGTGCATAAAACTCGGGTGTCAGCAGTAACAAACGGTTCTCTCCTTCAAAGAGTTACGACGGAAAAATAGCCGAGCATCTAGGTAATTAAATACCCGAAGTATGGGTAGCCCTCGAAAATTTAAGGAAGCACGACTTCGTCCAAGGTAAATGAAATAAGTGAAACATTTCCAGGGCAATAAAAAGAAAACATTCTACGACAAGATTTATAAGGTTGGCTCAAACGCAGGCGTTTCTCCGTAAGGTGTGGCACTATAAGGTGAGGTTTGACCGCTTAAAAACAAAAGAACTAACTTATTATTTCTTTCTTTATGTGCGCCGTCTCTATCTAAAGGAAAACAAGCGCAGCCATGCGAGTTGAGACTGAGATAAACGGAGAGGAACGGCAAGAGATTGATTGCACCTCTTCGCCGTGGACATGAAAGTACCGGAGAACGTGTTTCTTAAACGGTCAAACCACTTTCGTCAAAAAAGGCGAGATGGTTGAAGAGGAAAATGGAGAGCGACTACAAAATCCTACGCTAGTTCAACGGACAAGGCAATTTAGAAAGTTAAAGAGAAGACAGCCACGAAATGTTTCATCCAAAGAAACTGTAGCATTTGATAGTTCACTTATTTTCTTGCATAAACAGCGTATCCAAAAGACTGAAGATGAATCTGGGGATGTGTAATTATTTGTAACTATTTTGTTGTAACGGTATATATTATTGAATTCTGGAAACTGCTACCGCGTATGTCGTTCAGAAAGATTTCTCTCCCGATGTAGGACAAATGACAGACAGATCACAAAAGCCCGTCCATAATTACGCTGCCACCTGACGCAATTCGTAGCTATCTCTAATAATGATAAATATGTATGTATATTGGTGAAGCGAATATTTTGAATATCCCTGAAAACTAGTTATCGTGTGCCTTGACTTCTCGCAACAAATTAGGGGAATGTTTTAAAATAATAACTTGTGAAATGGTGTAATTGAAAAAAATAAAACAAAAAATAGATGCGTGGTTCAAGTACGTGAAACGTTAAATCAATTTTATATCTGAGCATAGAAAAATTAAGTAAAGTACTAAGTAACTAAAAAACCAGAAAGACAGACGATTCTCATTTGATATTATAATTATAAAGTAGCAACAATATCGCACACGTATTTTATACTACGTTCATTATCAAGTCCAAATTTTGATCGTACATTTTCAAAACAAAGTATTTTCGAAATCGCTAGCTGGATTTTTGGCCTGAATTTTATAATCGGCGCTGAAGCTGAAATATCATTATTCAAGTTCAGATATTTGTTATAAGTCAAGTCAAACCTTTCGCTAGCTTTTTATTCATATCTGTGAGCGCATGAGCAAGGACAAGTGAAGATAATGGATCGTCGTCATTATATTTCGACAAGCGAAATGTGAGAAAGCGGTTCCAAAATGTATACTTCCCGAAACAAATCAACCTCCATTTGCTTGTTGCTATCCTTGAACCCGATATCACTGGATAATTTAAGGAATAAATTTTTATACCGACACTAGATACAGGACCATTTGTCATAATAATGATACGACACATTTTATATATGGAACTTCTTTGTTATTAAATGGAGTGATATTTTAACCGCACCCATTAGCCGCAGTAAAATACCTAAATCTGTCTTTCGAAATATGGTATTTGCCCTTGAAAGCTAATCTTTTGTCACGCACGCATCGTTAAATAACAGTATATCTAATTCTGTGACAATAGCTTTAAAAACGATTGGTTGTAGTATTAAACTGGCCATAAAAACTTCCAAGGAAACTAAATTGGTCCTGCTAATTGGAAAATATATATTTCCTCCGAACTGTGTTTTAGATGCTGGTCTGTGGGTGTCGAGGTCACAAAAATGCAGGATTCCCTTCCTCTCAATTTTTCCTCCTGCATTTTGGTTTCCTTCCACTCCCAACTGTGCCTCTTTCTTTTTCCCTGTATAAATCTTTAGGTGTATAACTTCCTTACTTGACGATGGTTGATCCGTGCCGAAACCGGTCGTGTTAAAAATATACCCATGGAAAAATGTAAAATAAGAATTTCATTCCTTCATTTTCTTGTTATGGATTTCCTCATTCTAAAGCCTTTCAAAATTGATTTTACAACATAGAATTTTTTTCTAATTTAAGTAATAAGAATTCGCTCGATTAACTGCAGCTTAGAATTTAACGCATCATTTCCTTCTTTCCAAAAAAATATCGCCTTCAAAACATCCTTAAACATAAAAATGAGAATATAACTTTTTTCCTGACATCATTTTTCAAAGTATATTTTTATCGAGGGTACGCTGTAAATTACACCTCTACGATAACGTGAATGCTAATGTCCATGAATTTCACGCGTATTTATCAATAATTCGAAACATTTAGAGAAATAGTTACTTATACCTGTAATCAGAGAAAGGGCTGAATACTTGTTCTACCGGACAATCTTTCACGACAGATTAATGGAACCAAAGCTTTATGCAGGAAACGAGCAGAAACAATAAAAGAAGAAACAGAGAAGGGAAGAGGTAGCGGGGATGTGGTGTTAGTTGATGCAGTAAGAATTGGCAAAGAGTAGTTGGAAGACAGTAGCATTGCATTTTTTTGCAATTTCTAGAAAGAAAAAACTATGGGCATCGTCTATGGACAATATGGACATCGGATAATAGAAATTATCATCTAATCTAGAATGAATACGCTATGGAATCCTACGAACAGTAATTAATCTTCCCTTATTTCTCATAAATCGAACATACACTTCCTTTTATCGATATCTATTCATTATCAAGATTTTGTATCCAGTCTTACTCTAGTATGTAGAAAATAAAACATTCATCGTTCTTAGAAAAATTAGAATGTAGAATATTTAAAGTAGTCAATCTTCACCTGGGGTAGAAAATCAATTTTATAAGCATTTATCAAGTGAGAATATAAGCTATTTATAGTACTATTAATTACAAGCAAAGTCCTAGTAAGCCACTTTCGGTGTTACACTCAAGTGGGCACATCGAAAAATGTATGACATTAGTTGAATGTGTCTTAATGTGCCAAATTTGCGACATCAAATGACTTATGAGAAACAAATCTGATTAAGAAAAACCATGAAGATTATTCGAAGATCGAAAACCGAAATAATATCTAAAAGGAAACAACACAATTACGATAAGAGCCGCAAAGCTACTTTTTATGATAACTATAAGGTTTTAAACAATTAAGGAGAGCAAGGAAATATTTTCATCAGAGTTCCACACCCTAAGAAATATATAATACGAGTAAAAGTAGCTTGCATACTGCAAGCGTAATGTAAGATAGATTAACTAAGGCATTACACACCACCTGCAACACTGCGCCTTCCATACACCGAGTTACATGCACCAACTACAATAACCTAAACGAATTATTCATAATCCGTTCATACGAAATGTCCTAGCATCGAACCTGGGTCTATGAGGAACAATATTCTTACAGCATACCATAGAACTCCCTATCTTCTATAGATGTAGCGAATTTCAACCTTCTACCTGCCCGGAAAATACCGTTACGAATTTTTTAAAATTGGGTCATTAGAATGGTCCTGGGATCGAACCTGAGCCTTTAGGGCAAAAAGGTTTACGGCATACGATAGACAATAATCAATTCTAACAACACTATGAATTGCAAATTTCTATCTTAAAGGAAAATACCATAAATGAATTCATGAACTTCAAACAGAAAAACTGCCCTAGCATCGAATTAAGGACCCTCAGGGCAAAAACCTCTATGTATACTATAGAGGTGTTTGCTCTCTATCGATGACGTGAATTTAAACGTTCTTTCTTACGTAGAAGAACCAGAAATGATTTCTTGAAAGTTTTGCACTAAGAATTTACCTAGCATCGAACCTGGGGCCATTAAGGATAAATCTTTTGCTGCAAACGGAAGATAAAATCATTTTATAAGGATTCCGTAAATTTCAACGTTCTATCTTTACGCTAAATACGCTAAACGAATTTTTGAAAATGCGCTCAATGCATTCTTATGGGAAAATGGCCGTTTTTGAGGCCCCCTAGAATCGAACCCATGATGCGTAGAATGGAAGTCCGCTTTTTTCCTAGATGTCCAAACCCGGGACTTTACTGCAAAAAAATCGGCGGCTCCGTGAGGCACTTCCTTCTGCATCGCCTTTAGTATCCTATATGTATATATATCTATCTATATATATCCGGAGAAGCGTCTATATAAA